>NQII01003750.1:175679-201232 GCA_002778355.1 Clitarchus hookeri | reverse complement strand
CCCCGTCCTTTTACAATCCATATAATAAGCTCATTTGCTTCAATTCCTGCCGTTGTGGCTGTTCAATATTTTAACTAAAGGCTGTTGAAATCAAACATTTAAAAATAATTACTGCCCATAACCATACTATTTTACAGTAAACTCTGGCACGCAAGCATCCAGTTAAGTTGACAGTGAATCCATAAAAATAATTCTAAGGTCTAAAACTGTATTGAGAGTGTAATAAGTTTGTTTGGTTTTATACACACATGAGCACGAATTTTCATATCAGTAACATGTTTCCTTTCCTAAGTATACCTTGGTTTCCTCTTGGATAGCGCACCAATGAAGTGACGCGGTCTACAGCAATGTTAATCTTATATGCAGCGGAAAGATCCAAAATGAGAGAGAAAGTAGATCCTAAGCAAGTATTTCAAAAGTGCTCAATTAACCGTGAACACTATATACAACAATTTTTGTACGCTAAATAATATAGTCGGTAGTTTCCAATTATAAATGTTTCTTATTATAAAATAAAAGTATCCTTCGAAATGTAGTGGATCGAGGTGATGTGTCATTTTAGCAGGTATTGTGTACCCAAGTTTCAAGGCCTGCCTCACTCACCCGCACAGCCTACCCTTCGGTGCTATGATTTCGACCAATAGGAACGGCTGTAACATCAGCTGCCTTCCTGGGAAACTGCCGGCGAACATGCTTATCTGGAACTGAGACGTGTCCCAACTCGTCGAAAGAGAACTCCTCCTCCGGCTGGTTCTCTTACTTGCGTCGAACTTATCCCACACAGAAAACACATTTGATCGTTTAATGCACGTTGAGAAAACGCGAAAAGCACGCATGCAGCTAAAGGACGAATCTGCTCTATGCCTCGACCTAAAAGGCATTCGCCATATTTAAAAACGTGGCTGAGTGTATGTAGTCTTACGTAATTACAAATTAGGGATTACAAATTTTACTCTTTGAGTCGAGGCACGGCTTTTAGGCTAAATTTTGGTCTCACAGGTAGGGGCCTACATTTAACTAACTGTCCCACCACAAAAATGGGTTTAGAAAAAAATTCTTCGGCACGTTCAAATATATGAAATAACAAATTACCAAACAAAAATTCCCAGATTACTGCCAGGTATTTTTAACAACCGATTTATAAATGTATACCGGATTTTCACGAACAAACGATAATAAACACCAGAGTGGGGTAGATAAGTACAAATGGAGCATANATAAATGTATACCGGATTTTCACGAACAAACGATAATAAACACCAGAGTGGGGTAGATAAGTACAAATGGAGCATACTTCATCGAGGAACCAATAGTCTAACGTCCATAGTTAACCCGTTAATGACAGTGTCAATGTGCAGGGGCGGGTAGGCAACCACAACAGCAAGGCTACAGGCAGTCTGAGACAGACTTCTTACAATGTCATGTTTACGAGGTTGCATACCCACCATGTCACACGATCAAGCATTTTATTGAATTCATCCGATTGAATTAAAACTTATTGAATACAGCAAGTGTTCACATGCTCTTCAACTTNTCAATTCATCCGATTGAATTAAAACTTATTGAATACAGCAAGTGTTCACATGCTCTTCAACTTTGTTGAACTCAATAGAAATCGAATTATTACTTCAAAGTTTTGAAAGGCTTTCACAAATGCAGCTGTATTCAATAAATATTAAAATGGCCACTGGCAAATTCTCCACGAATATTTCAGTTAAAATAAATAAACAAAGTAATTAATTAATGGTGGTGTGTAACCCTTTTAATCCCCACTTATCTATGCGAAAATAATTTGTCAAAATCAAAACAAACCTATTTTATCTCAGGTGATATATTTACTTCGCATAAATAAATGCATTAATGCACTGCCTATTTGTACTGTTTTAATAACTTTGAGCGCTAGTTGAAAGATTGAATTCATTAAAATACAGAACAAGTTTTAATCGAAAATATTTGAAGCAATTTGAGTTATTCAAAGGCTTGAAAGACAAAATGGTTGCGATTGTGACGCCCGAATGACGTCACACAGCATCCAAGGAACTTAATACAATAAAATTGAAGTGAAATTTGATTGTGTGGAAGGGTCTTTACTCTTTAGGAAAGCAAAATAGAAACCGATGCATTTTTTTTTTTTTAACCTATTACGCATTTCCATCACTTTTTCTAAGACTTAGCTTTAACTTTTTTTTTCAATGTAGTGTCAATTTTGGAATATATTATTTAAAGTGCATACAATTTGTACTTGTATACTTGTTAACGAAATATGTATGTAATTCAATGCATTCTAATTCATTAAACATAACTCCCCCTACACTGTCATAGTTGTTATGCTTAATGTTATCACGACGTAATAGCGTAACAGTATACCACATTTATATAAGTGTATTTATACAACAGATTCAGNATGCTTAATGTTATCACGACGTAATAGCGTAACAGTATACCACATTTATATAAGTGTATTTATACAACAGATTCAGCGGCAGAGAAGGCAGACATTACCTTAACTCGGTCCACGTAAAACAAAGACGAAATAAGTAAATAATGTATATAGATCTCTAACTTCCGCTGCTCGATAAATAATGCTGGTGATAATTTACCAAGCGATTAAGTTCGTTAATACAAAAACTATTGCTTTAAAATTGAAGAAATATCGTCACTCTATAATTCATAAGGTGTATGAGCTTTTCACGGTAAAGTGAACCCTTTTTAAGAAGGTGCTTNATGCTTAATGTTATCACGACGTAATAGCGTAACAGTATACCACATTTATATAAGTGTATTTATACAACAGATTCAGTGGCAGAGAAGGCAGACATTACCTTAACTCGGTCCACGTAAAACAAAGACGAAATAAGTAAATAATGTATATAGATCTCTAACTTCCGCTGCTCGATAAATAATGCTGGTGATAATTTACCAAGCGATTAAGTTCGATAATACAAAAACTATTGCTTTAAAATTGACAAAATATCGTCACTCTATAATTCATAAGGTGTATGAGCTTTTCACGGTAAAGTGAACCCTTTTTAAGAAGGTGCTTATAAGTTTCTTCCTGATTATTTGTATCCTTTCGCCAATTGTTAACTTCTGAGACCACAACTAAATTATATAAATTTTTGGTTATTATGCCTGCTGGAAAAAAGTGCTCACTTATTGCGAATAGCCTAGTAACAGATACCGGCATGCGTAGAACCCAACATAAGGCCGGGAATACGATGTCTTCACGTTACACGTAACGCGCATAACGCGACACTATCGCGTGCACGTAAAAAGTGGTCTTTTTGAGTAGTATAATATACTGATATATTATGACAAGAACACAGGTTGCGAAAGCATGGCATTCGTGATTTATACAAACTTTGAAAACAACTAGGACATCGTCATAACCTCAAAAAACAGAAATTTCTCTGAGGCGTGTAGACATGTTTTTCGTGTTCTTAGAATAAATAAATCGTATGTCATTAACTTTTATCTGAAAATGAAATTAAAGTTTTGTAAAATGAAATATGTCTCCTAAAAATTTTAAACTAAACTATAAATATTCTGTATTTCATGCATGCATTTTTACACCGCTGAGAAACATTAATAAAGTGCGGCAATGCAAAGCTTTCAAAATTTTTTTACGAATTAAAAATAAATAATTTTAGCCTAATTTTAATTACACTTTCATCCTCATTCCCGACGGGAAGTTATATATGCGGCTCATGAATTAAAAACGTGAGCAGGCGACATCTTGGAAATAAAAACAAATCCATGAACGCAAAAATAACACAACGAAGTCCCTGTTTGATTGGCCAGCGAGGTCACGTGTGGTTCAGAGTCACGTATCGCGTAAAAGCAAGACATTCACAAGCTTTTCCATCACGTGAACGTTACGTGAAATGATCCTAAAGCCCCTGTCACACTGTCAAATTTTTTCCGTCGAAATACTTCCAATAAGTTTGGTCAAATAAAGATGGACAGTTATGACGTCATCTAAACATCATAAACGCCACCATATTCGTCTGAAAAAGTCGGACGCCTTCAGTGGCCATCAAATATTTTAAAATTAGAACAGTTGTAAACTTTTTTTTTTTATGTTTGACGGTTTCAGCCAATTAGGATCGTGCACGACAAAAATGGACGTGAAGAAATTTTACAATAACGAACAATTGCTGGAAACGAAGTAGGTTATGAAGATAATTAATTTATGAAGAAGCCGTCTGGGCATGAATGCTACTTTAAGTGAATATTGCACATAATATTAGGAATTCAGAGTCATTAAATTTCATTGTGACGGAAACATCTCTGATAAATAAAATTTGAATTTAGTAAAGAAGCGAAAATAAACAGCAACATTCCTTACATTTATTCCTGTAACGGAATGCATATATTAATATAAAATAATTTTTAAATAATAATTGTAATTAATTTAATCCAGTAAAAAAAATTGACAGTGTGACACATTCAAGTAAATTTAATACAATTTGTTGGCAGGAAAAATTTGATGGCCTTATTTTGTCTTCAAATTTTATTGTCAAACATAGTTGAAGGAGAAAATTTGACAGTGTGACAGCGGCATAACAGGTCTCCTTGGAACACGACAATCAAGGTGTAGCCCGCTTAGTCTCGAAAGGAAAATAACAGCTGAAGGCTCGATACTACAGAGCCAGTCGCCGCTACACTGCCATCTACACGTCAAAATGCGAAACTAAACAGCCTCTACTTGCGCGCCTCGCCGTAGGGATCGCGTAGTACTAACGCGCATGCAAGGAACTCTTGTACAATCTCAAAGAAAATAAACGACCAGATTGGCAAGCTACGGGTCTAACACTGATGGCGAAATGCAGCTTCCAAACATAATGTATCAACATTAAGTAACATGAGTTCACGATCAGCTTCAAAAGATTTAGATGAGGAATCGATAAAAGGAAAACCACCGATAGAAATCTTCACATGCATGCTACATGTACTAGAAGAATTATCATTAAGTAATTAATATATATGACTGAGGCTTGAGTAAACTGCTCATAATACGAATTAATTTTTTAACCGCACATCTACCAAATGCACCGAAATTTTATAACACTAAAATTATAAAAATCGGTTAAGCAAAATTAGTAATCCCATTTGATACACTCGTACAAAGAATTCGCAGAAACGGTTTACCAAAGAATGTCGTTGAAAACGATCAAATCAATCTTATGCATATAAGTAAAATAGAGTACCACATTTTTATACAATACAAACTGTGCTTTGTATTTAATAAATACAAAATACACATACAATTTACGTTTTGTTACGTTAAAGAAGTATGAAGGTACATTACAACATCGATGAAGAAACTAGTAACGAAATACGAGTTTCCGATTTTTAATATTAGTAGTTTTAAAACAACGGAACTAATTTTTCTAACCAATAAACACGAAGAAAAAGGGTTACAATTTTTATGAGAATTTAAAAGTAACAAAAAAAATTACCATCGTATTAATTTGATACAACTGAATCGACAGAAGTATCTTGTTTCCCCCAGCATACTATCAGCCTATCAGCGAGACCGTTAATAACATTAAGTTCTGTTGAATTAGGAAATTCCCGGGAGAGAGCTAATTGTAATTTCACTGAAATGAGCAACTGTTAAAATATTTTTTGACTATTAACTAACATTTAAGGAACAGAATTAATCCTACATCTATGTATAATTTCCACAAACGTTTTCATGAATTATTACAGCTCTGGCTAGATTTGTTTCATCCACAACCGAAGCCGAATGTCAAAAATTTAGCCAAATTGAGGTTCGATCTAGTAATAATTTTTTTTTTTCGTAACTTAAGTACTTGTATCTTACAATTATTTCTCTTTTTCCTAACAAAATACGCCCCTAACACTCCGACATTTCAATTCAGATTGTCATCGTCACTGTTTATTTCTCGGGAAGAAAGTTCTCACAGTATGGTAAAACCGTGTGATCGCAATGTTTTGAACAAGACAATAATTTTTTCTTTGAAATGCATGACTGTCATTTCCATACGAGTGTCAAGTATTTAAATTAATAATAGGAACTGTTACCATTGCATTATGAATGGTAGAGTGAAAGCTCTTCAGGTTTGGGGCGGAGCTTAATTGAGTTATTTGTAGCAGAATTTCCAAACGCGTAACGCCAACTCGCCGATCTTCAGATTGGCAACATTGGCCGAGAGGGAAAGTCGCCTTCCAAACTAATATTTGCCGGTTCTTCCCTCCCTCGTGTCAAAATCCAGCACGCCCTCTAATTACTTTCATGCAAGACGTTCCCTTGCAATGCGACAGTTGAAAGACGGGGGTAAAAATTAAATCAGCTTGAAGGCGGGCGCGCGCGAAAACTGAGTTGACGCTTTCAGAATCGCGAGTTCCTCTGATCCCGAGTTAATTACCCCCTCCAGGCGGCGACACAGGACCGTGGGCGTGAATTCGTTTAGCGGCTCTGAGGGCGGGCGGCAGGTCCACAAAAGGTTCCCAGTGATTAGGGCAACACGGTCGATACGAAAGGCGGCGTGAAACCAAATCGGAATGCAGTGAACAGCACAAGTAGAAGAGAAAACTGTAAGTCTATTCCCGGTTTCTTCACACTTATTGAATCGAACCTTTGAAAAATAACCCTAGTAGGACGTGTGTAGTTGTTTCCTGTGTAACGAGCATTTTATACGTCAGTTAACATTAAAATTACTTATTTTTTTGGTTAATAGAATTTTGATTAATATTCCATCTACAAATTACAATATTTCATAATCATAATTCATACAAATAAAAGCAGTTATGAAATAGATGTGTTGGCAATGCCTAGTAAGAAATAGTTCTCATGCAAATATTATTAAAGCGAGTGCGCACGAATACGGTGCGGTGTCCCTTTCGTGTAATTTGGTAGACTCGGTTAAGCGCTTTGTTTGCATCANGTGAAACCAAATCGGAACGCAGCGAACAGCGCAAGTAGAAGAGAAAACTGTAAGTCTATTCCCGGTTTCTTCACACTTTTTGAATCGAACCTTTGAAAAATAACCCTAGTAGTACGTGTGTAGTTGTTTCCTAAATACGTCACGAGTAACGAGCATTTTATACGTCAGTTAACATTTAAAAAAAATTATTTTTTTTGTTAAATTGAATTTTTATTAATATTCCATCTACAAATTACAATATTTCATTATTATAATTTATATAAATAAACACAGTGATGAAATAGGTGTATTGGCAATGCCTAGTAATAAATAGTTCTCATACAAATATCATTAAAGTGAGTGCGCACGAATGAGGTGCGGTGTCCCTTTCGTGTAATTTTGTAGACTCGGTTAAGCGCTTTGTTTGCATCAGGCGGAGGAATATCCTGGAAGTAGACCTTCAGCGGAGCTTCCAAAAAGTTGGAAGTAACGTGAATGGTCTATATCTGGACTGGGCCGTGATAAAGACAAAGACACATACGACGGGTTGCAAGGGGGTGAAACACGCAGAAATTCCCAAAAATTAAACTACAGCAGAGGGATACACAATTCCACGGCCAACCACACCTCCTATGCAGTACGATAAATGCAAAAGCGGAAACACTAACGTATAAGGCGCTTTCTGTTTTTGTATCACGTGTAAATATTTCTGACCACAACACTTGGCAATAAGCAAAAAAAAAAGTGTACGTTCCACAAGTCAAGTCGATGACAAACACCAAGGTTTACAAACCATGAGAACAAAACAAATAATATTTTCTTTGTTAAGACAGAAAAGTGACAATACAAAGTTCTTAGGCAGAATAAAAAGTGATACAAGGCAACGAATTTTATATTATTTTAAATTTAAGTTGGCTATTAGTCGTCTTTTCTTGCTAATTGCATTATTATGTGGAGGTTACATTAAGATGTAACATCTAAAATGAAACGAACGAGCTGCAAAGAGAAGCAATTGCAAAAAACGTACAAAGGGTATTTTTCTAAGGTTTGATTCAAAAAGTGTGAAGAAGCCGCGAATAAACTATAAAAAGTAGGCCTAACTGGCAGGGATTTGCTATTAATTACACTTTCTTTGACGGGGAAATTCTTCGCGATTTTTATTGCAAGTTGTAATCATGTACACATTTTCTGGCTATACTTTAAGTCGGTATATAGTGCAGGCCTTGTAGCATTCCATCCACTATTTGTTCAGTTTCATCTGCACATTAGTGGCGCCATAACTCACCAACACTAATGTCTACACCGAAGCGGCTATGCAATGAGCTCAAATGCTGTCTTCGCCACGTGGCCACATCACATGCGGTAAGGAAAATAATCATTGTTGCTAGAGTAGCGTTGTCGCCATACTGACAACATGGCAGCAATGCAGTTTAGAGTTATCAACCTGTGGTACGCAATGGCCAAAGGCAAGACAAATGTGCAAAAAGCATGCCTGGCTACCTCGCAAAACAGAACTAGACGAATGATGTTTCTTGGTCGCTGGAGCAAAGACAGTACTATCATCGTATGGCCAAAGGTTGTTCACAACAAAGTAAGCACTTCTGAATTCAACCTCTGGAAAAAAAAAAATCACCGCCCGTAACTGCATACACTGAAGAGCCAAAAAACTGGTATAGGCGTGCGTATGCAAATAACAGAGGCGTGGAACCAATCAGAGTAACGCGATGCGGTCGGCAGCTAGATCGGTTACTGCTGCTACAATGGCAGGTTATCAAGATTTAAGTGAGTTTGAACGTGGTTTTATAGTCGGCGCACGAGAGATGGGACATGGCATCTCCGAGGTAGCGATAACATTTGGATGTTCGCGTACGACCATTTCACGAGTGTGCCGTGAATATCGGGAATCCGGTAAGACAAACGACGACTGACGAGAATCATTAAACGTGACAGACATGTAACCCTTTATACCTTCAGACATTAGTCGAGTCCATGCCACGTCGTCTTGCAGCGCTTCTGCATGCTTGGGGGGGCCCTACACAATACTAGGCAGGTGTACCAGTTTTTTTGGCTGTTCAGTGTATTAATGTATAGCCAAGTTACAACTCGTAAAACATGAATATTACGTTCCTGAATAAAACTCAGAGTGTAAAAGAAGGGGTATGGCGACGGTTTAAAAACATTTGCTTTTTTAATCATTCAATTCACCTATGACTTCTTTTGTGGAAAACATCCCGATGTTTCTCTGAAATATGAGACAGTTCTAAAGTTGTATCAAGAAAATTAAAGCAAACATTTCCTTATGTAAATTCGGGTAAGATTATATATATTTGAAGGGGAAAAAAAAAACCTTTACATCCCCGATGGTCATGGGGATTGGATGGCAGATGTATCACATTTCTCTCGACTGTCTTATATTGTGTGTGTGTGTGTGTGTGTGTGTGTAAAAACAGCCTCATACGAGATTATTTAAATTTAAATCTAACAGATCGTGTTGGAATCGCAACAGATGTGGTGGATTTCAAGACATTTAGAAGGTGTCAATGATGTAGTTCATTGTCCCTGCGTAGTCATGTCTCGAATTTGCCGATAACGAAGTCCCCAACAGTTCAAAGCGTCAGGAATAGAGGTGGGAAAATATTCAATGTCATTAATTTCTTTACTGCATTTTTCAAACGAACTGCTGTTTTTATTTCAACACTTTGGAGGACAATCAACGAAACTGTGCGACGCTTGCTGCGATGTCACAGTTCACTTTCCAATTGTACAAGGTAGCCGAAGCGCTGGAAATTATTTCTAAGCGGAAAGAATGACACACAGCTGTTAACGCAAGGACACTGCTCCGACATTTGTTGTGACGTTCACATATCGCAGTAACGTTTTATCGCTAACACTTCCACTCATCCAGTTTCTCCAGCAGTAAAAGCTACACAGGCGGACTGCTTCGATAGTACCGAAGAGAAAAATTAGTGTTTCGAGCGAGAATAGAAATACGTAACCTTAGATCTGTCGAGGAAGTACTTGTACCCTTGTAGACTTCACTGACCCTTGGCACCATACTTGATGAACTCGGACAGGCAACACACCTCTTAAAAGGCACTGTCTTTTTAGGTTGTGGCTTATTCCCCTTATCACAATATATAGTTTCAAAACAATAAAAAAAAAATTAAATTACTAATAACTTTTACAACTAAATTAAAAGGGATACAATAATAAAATTACTGACACAATTCGCAGCTTGCAAAATATATATTAAAACAAACTTTACTTCTTTCCTCTCGCAAACTGTACAATATAAAATTTTATGTAAATGGATTTTGATCTATTTCAACTTGAAGCGTTAGCTGGCACAGCATTTCTACAAAATTTTATTATTTATCAGTCTCATTACGCAGATTTTAAGGATGTCAAGAGTATCACTAACTTTGATCCAAATGACAATCTTGTCTACAGGAAATTTAATATTGCCTTCGTGGTCGGTGGTAACTGAGTTTTCCATGTAAATCCTTGTTGTGTATTGTTTGGGAAGAATAATGTGTGAATGACAGAAGGAGATAGAATATGTATTCTGTAAAGAACGAATTTGAATCCAATAAGAATACATTGCATTTTAAAATATACATATGTAACCTAAAGATGTTGAATTTCATTTTTCAAAAAATGTACGACAGTGATATTAATACAATTGTTTTAAATAAATTGCAACTTAAGTATGTGTTTTTATTTCAGGAATACGCAGAATATGTGATCTTCGTTTATTTATTATGTTGATGGATTTGAATGCATACCGAATAATTTGAGAGGGCATGACTGCCAATCGTTTTTATTGAACGTGTATTTCGGCTAAGAACTTCGTTGAATGCCGAAATTAATAAGGATTAATCAAGAATTACATATTATTTCAATTTGACTTAATTAACATTTATTGTCATACCGATTGTGAGTTTACGATTTTGATTGCATGTTTTGCCTCATCTTCTGTCGGTTATGGACAACAGATAGGCCTAATACAAATTTGTTGTTTAGAACTTTCAGTTTTACATTCCAATAATTATGAACTTAGTTTAAAATTGTATGCCTACGAAGTGATGTCCTATTAGTTTTTAAATAAAATAATTGCGTCGAAAATCAATTGTAACCAACAAAATGAATATCAAAATGTAGGCACACATAAGTGGCGAGGCCGCGATAAGTATACAAGTTTATTTACTTGTATAGCTACCTGCATAATTCACTTGCAATTCTGACAGTATTGATGATGTCACTTCCGGGGACAGGTACACATGAGTATGTACATACTTTAGGCGAATTTAGGCACGGCCTAAGATTTAAAACCACGTTCAGTGAAGTCGTTCACGCAAAATATATTTAATGGCCCCTTCTCTGGCCATAGATATATGATACAAAGAGAGAAAACTTTAAATGTTTTGCAGCTAGACACTGTATTGTGGTGAAAACGATCTTCACTGGAGCAGAGTTTCCAGTGTGGAAAGCTAAATGGAAAAGCTGCAAGGGGATAGTGGATATCTCCCCGAGTTTTGTAACGGGACAACTGAGGGCGACATTCGAGGATTGCTGTTTCAACTACTGTACTGTCTTGCATAGTGTTGCCCGTCCCGGGCTCGCGTGATCCACATTGCACAGAATTAAAACATAATTCCTACCACACAGAGGACAGAGAACCTGAATGGGCATTTCAGAAAGACTCATATGTGAAGTAATACAGCATATGTCGCTACCCATGTCAGAAAGTCTCATATGTGAAGTAATACAGCATATGTCGCTGCCCATGTCAGAAAGTCTCATTTGTGAAGTAATGCAGCATATGTCGCTGCCCATGTCAGAAAGTCTCATTTGTGAAGTAATACAGCATATGTCGCTGCCCTGGCCGTGATTAAGAAAACTTGTCAAAGAAATGTGTTCTGAATATCATACAAATCTCACACTGGTGAAATATAACTTATTTATAAATTAAAATAACGAACTTCAACAGCCAAGAGACTACTCTACGTCGCAGGTATCGTAGAGTCAGCGAACGTTGACTATAGGGCCTACACGACGACGACGACGACGACGACATGATAATGATATTCCTCACCCGGTAAGATTATTTATAAATAAGGCCATTGCCTTGTTTCCGCTAACAGAACTTTATTCCTGCAAGAGTGACCCCAAGGTCAATCTTTAATTTGAAATACGCATAGTTTTGACGAGCAGTTAATTAATTAGTTGTATATTAGTCTGGGCATAACATGTTATCATGTCACTAGAAAAGGATCGTGTTTGGAGTAATTTAAATTCAAAAAGTAATTTCGTAGAACAAAAAACACAGGTCTAAATGAAAATGTATTTACATGCTATAAAATGCATTGAACCTTCTCCATTCCAACACTAATAATAAACAAGCCGTCAACCAGCAGGCTTGTTATGTCTAACAAGTGTCGAATTTCTAATCATCGTATGAAAGATAAGAGTTGATATTGCACGTCATCTGTTTCCGTGTAGATTCCAGCTATCAGTGTTGTAACGAAGTCATCTGCGAGGTTATCTCTGCCGAGATCTCTGACAATAATGGATAAACAATATTCTCTATCGCTTTTACGTAGGTCTTAATAAGGGACAAAGTGGTTATCTTAGCTCTGCACAAGATTCTGTTAACTAAAATATTTTACGATGCGTGGTTGTTATTTGATATTCATATCTAAATAGTATAAAACAAAGTCGCTCATCCGCGTCTGTCTGTGTATTCGCCTAGTACTTCTAAACTACTTGATGGATTTCCATGCGGTTTTCAACATCATTTAGAGAATTCCTTGAGGAAGATTTTGGCGTATAATACATTTGTATTTTATGTAAGGATAGTAGAGAAATGTCCAACCGTTTGTAATTAAGTCGTAAAATTGTTACCGGGCGAAGCAGGGTCGGTTCCCTAGTAAATTATAAATTTAAAAAACTGCGACAGTATTAATAACCTTGAAGGTTTAACGTAACAGTTTGGCGTAGGTTCTGCCTTTGAAGTGGCGGTGAGTGAAAAGTGCTAGTGCGGGGATGAACAGTTAACTATACTCTATTCGCGTTTTCTTCACACTTTTTTAATCAAACCTTTGAAAAACCACCCCGTGTAAGCTACGTACGACGTACTTGGTTATTTCCTATATATGTCGTGTATCACAAGTGTTTTATACCTACGTGCGTTAACATTAAAAAAACCCTCGTTTTTAATTAAATCGAACTTTCACTTCTATTTTATCTATAAATTATAACATTTAATTTATACTTAATGTGGATAAAAACAGGGGAAAAATAGGTGTTGGAAATGCCCAGCAATAAATAGTTCTTATGCAAAATATTATTACACTGAATGCGCACAAATTCGGTGCACTGTTTGTTTTTTTTATTAAGTCCGTAAGATCTTTTTTCAACACATAGCTGTACAATGATATTAGACAAGTCAAATTGCAGTATACGAAGTTTATACACTGGACGGACACACACACACGCGCACACACACACACACACACGTCAGATTGCACGTACACACATCGTATATTTTCTTCATAATGTGACTAATCTTCTTCCAACAAGCTGTATGACGTCATCGTTTTACTGAAACAGAATAAAAAGGGTGCGAGAAAAACCGGAACAAGAAATGTGTACAATTAAACGTTATACAGTAATTTATCAATTTTTGTAGTCTAGGTATTCTTCTACGCTATAAAATGCACATTCAATAAACAATTCTTTCAGCGGTTTTTTTAAAAGTTTTAGGTTATAGAAGCAAATTTCTTGAAGGTGTTGTGGTAATTTATTGAAAAATTGGCTACCAAGGTAGGACGGCCCTTTCTGGACCAATTTTAAGTTAACTAAATCCATGTGTGTTTTTTTATTCTAGTGTCATGTTTATGAAATGGCTCATTTTTCTAAAATAAATTACTGTTTTTGGACACGAATATGAGTACTGAAAACATGTACTCACGTGCAAATGTTAAAATCTCTGAGCTTTTAAAAAGAGGTCTACATGAGTCTGACTTTCTTTTGCCATTGATTATTCTTACAACTCTCTTTTGCACGTGAAACACTTTTTTACTGTCCGTGGAATTAACCCAAAAAATTATATCATAATACATGATGGAATGAAAATATGCACAATATACCTTTTTTTCCCCCTCAAGACCTCTGCAACAGTTCGTAGAGCGAAACAGGCTGAACTTAGTTTAGGTAAAATATACGCAATGTGAGATTTCCAGTTTAGTCAATTGTCTACTTTAAAGCCAAGAAACTTAGTCACTGCTGATTCATTCACTTTGTCTCTGTTACTGCTAACATATGAATTAGTGCTTTTTCTGTTTGTGAGGAAGGTTGAGATTTGATTTGTCCTTTTCGGCGTAATTTTCTAAGACTTGGTAAAGCTTTGTTTGCACGAGGCGAAGGAATATCATGGAAGTATAACTTTAGCAGGGTTTCAGGAAAGTCGGAAGGAACCGTGAATGGACTATAAAACACACGAAGTTATTGAAAAAATTTTTTTCATGAAAAATTACAATTTCGTTAGTATAATTATAAAACCTACACATCTTGCTTTTCTGTATGGTCATACGCAGCACGGAAAGGCAAAGAAAAAATTAATATCTGCCCTTGAAGAAACTATCAGAAAAAATAAATTGCAACAAAATTCCACCAAAAAAAAAAAAGTGCGACTGAGTCACACATTTATTAGACTGTCCAGTGCTCGAGAAAAGAAGGCGGGTAGTCGTTCAGCGATATTTAAAAATTAACCTACTGAAGTGAGACGCCAGCTGTAACGGCGAAATTTACAGAACACATCTGTATTTTGTTGTTGTAACAAACACAAACTTAACGCTCCACGTAACCCCGGCCACTAAGTTTGCGGCTGTTTCTAGAAACGACGTAGTAGTAGGAGCTACGCGAATATATAATAAGTGACGAAGACGGCGGAACGCCAACGGCGATAATGGCCGGCGAAAACGTAGCGTGCGGAGTGGAGACATTTGGACGGCTCTTAANCAATGGGACGCAACCTTTAGCCATGTTAGTGGATTAAAAATGAACACTCCCAAAACACAAAGCGAGTCATTAAGAGACAAGTATGAAGACTGTCTAAATTTCTTTCATTCAAGGAAATCGTCCTTGTAAATAATGTCTACAAACTGAAATAAATGTAGTACAAATATAAAATAACGAATTCTTTGGCGACCATCACCNGGAAGCGACCCCGCCGGGAATAGAACCAGGTTCGCCTGGGTGGGAGGCGAGCAGTCTAACCGCTACACCACCGCGGCCCCACAAAAATATTGCGGTGTTGCCGTTACGGGAAAGGTATTGAGTTGCCGTGATTATTCTCATCACGCAGCTGGAAACAATGGGACGCAACCTTTAGCCATGTTAGTGGATTAAAAATGAACACTCCCAAAACACAAAGCGAGTCATTAAGAGCCAAGTATGAAGACTGTCTAAATTTCTTTCATTCAAGGAAATCGTACTTGTAAATAATGTCTACAAACTGAAATAAATGTAGTACAAATATAAAATAACGAATTCTTTGGCGACCATCACCGTTAAGTTTTGCAACTTCAATGTACAGATGTGTTCTGAAGAGAATATCATAAGTTTTATAAACTATAGCAAGTTATTAGCTCTTGTTTTTTTTCTGCGGCAAGGCGAGCAAAAATGGTGTGCATGTCAGAGGCAGACAAAGAACACGTCTAGCAGTTGTGCGAAAACTGAAGCTGCTTACTTTTATGTGGACGAAGTTGCCGGCCCGTGAGAGCCCACGTTTGTTGTGGGCTCAAGGAGAAGTTTTTGGTTAATATAATGCAGAACTTCTTAAACTTTGATCTTTGTAATTTTTAATAAGTTGCAAGTTGCTCTCAGTTGTCTCACTTCAGCAGCAATTTAAACACACTATAGGCTGCCCACGGTAAAGTCAGCACTTTTGAGGCCCTGGTTACTTTTTACTTTCAGCCATTTTTATACTTTAAATTGCCACGATAGTAATAATAAACACAGCACTCGGGAGTTAACGTCTAAGGTTAAAATAAAATATATTTATTGACTGTCATTCCAAACAAGAGGGTTTTCAAAAGTGCTCACTTTACCGTGAATAGCATATAGTAACTTCAACACGTAGCGTACACGAAACAGCTATTATACTCAGAGATCAGTACTCTTGGCTTATCATCCACCTCCCCCCCCTCCTTCTAAGGGTCACTAACATGAGCGCCATTGGTGGAAACATTTACTATAGTTCAATGAACTGTAAACTACACTCCACAGTCCACGGTCCTCTGGACAATCGAGCCTCGTTTTCGTTCCAAATGCTGCCATAGTCTGTTCACTGTTAACTGAGCACTTTGGAAATCAACATTTGAAAAATGTCACTCCCCCTAACTGCATGCATTTAAACGGGCTCACTGACTTAACGCGCGCCTGGTAAAGTTGGTAACGCTGGAGGAAAATTAGTTCCACGTCATAACGTTGAATTAAAAGTGGAAGGTAAACATTTGTGAATACTAAAATTATTTATCTTGCTTTTCTTAATGCATACAAATTTAAAAAAAATTGAAAATTAGCAAAATATTAACTTTTCTAATAATTTCACAATTACACTTGACCGACGCATGAATGTAGTGATGAGGCCAACGTTAATGTTAATTGTACATATGGTGGAGAAGTACGCAATGTGCATACAAAGTTCCCGGTGGAATCAGCGCTGGTCTCACCAAACCTCCCCTCCTGGTGGCCGATACCTATTAAAAGGTCATACCTAGAGAGCTTCTTTCTACTCTTGCTTTATCTCCCATAAGCAAAGATCTAACTCGGCTCTTTTTCTTTCGCAGGGCACCACCGGGAACTCTGAATTTTTAAGTCCGTCATACTGGTCCGAAATGAATTTAAACACAAATCTAAATACTTACATAGCCACGCGCACATATATACTCTACCGCGCACGCGCTTGTCCTTTAAGTATGACGGCACACCCTTAGCACATTCTCGGCCCAGTGCGCCCGGGCAGCTGGCAGGACTAAGATTTGGGAAACATCTGGTATTAAGTAGTTCTTACGCAGGGCTTACACAAGTGCTCACTTTACCTTGAACAGCCCATATCTCCCTGAGAAACCGATTTCACCCCCGGCCAGATACAATGGGAGTTCGAATCTTTATTCTCTCACGTTTGTTGGTGACCCGGAGTCCTCCAAAACACGTTTTATGAATTGCTATACAACAGCAGAGGACACTGTTTGGCGTAGACTGTACAATTTTCTGTACGGTTTACAAAGAATCCTCTGGGAACTAATTGCCAAGATTATTTCTGTGACGGTACTAGTAGGTTACGGCAAATTTTAACCTACATCGCAGTATAATGTATAAAAATAAAGTCGAATTTTAATGACTAAGTACTGCAGACTTCAAATATATATTAAAAATGGAGAAATACAAACAATTTTGTATGTTTCATAAAACTGTGTGTTGTAAAGATGAAATATTTTACTTGTAGTAAAACAAAAAAAATGTCGGTAACTAAGTTTCCATGCAATTGTTCGTAAACCTTAGGGTACAAATTTTTTTTTTTTTTTTACCTTTTTTGTGTACAATCTACCCTGACGTGAACTCGCCAACTTTGCGGTTTCTCCTCTCAACTACAACCGGACCGTAGCCACTTGGCGCGGTAGGTGAGACAAGAACCGGGAGTGGGCCCGAAACGAAACACCATTTCATCAAGCAGGCGTGAATCCTAAATTATTTATATTTATCGACGTAAATTAACAGTTTATACAATCTGCAAAGACGTTCACAAGTTTTACGGGTAGTTGTGTCGACCTCGACGCGAGCTGGCATCCCTGCCGACATCTCGCCTCTGGCGCGGGGTCACGCTCCTCGGAGCACTGTGACCTCCAGGGAAAGTCGACCGTGCTTCGCGACGAGGCCAAGTGCGGCGGCCACGGCGAGGTTGCGCAACGCTCTCCACGCGCCGCGGGTCGCACCACCGACAGCTAACTCGATTACACCAATGAGGAGGCACTTGCGCGGTTTCTCGCAGCGAACCAGACACCTTCCCGACCACCAGTCCCGTGGCGTCCAGCTAATCTCGCCTGGCTGTCGACGTGCAACGGCTACCATGCACGCGTCACGGAGTCGTGAAGCTAAGGAGAACAGAACGTAAGACTGTAGTTCGATTCACGTTTACTTCGAACTTTCCTGAAGTCCTGCTAAAGTTCTACTTCCAGAATATTCCTCCGTCTCATGCAACCATAGGCTTCAACTGAGTTTAATAACATTTTACGTAACAACTATCTCTTATTAGACATTGCCAAGAAACCTATTTTTTTTCCATGTTTTAATTCATATTAATTATATATTAAATATTACAAATTATAGATAAAATATACGTAATTAAAAGTTCAATTTAAACAAAAATGAGGTACTTTCATGTTGGCGCGATATAGAACGTTTGTGATACATGGCATATTTAGAAAACAACCAAACGCTATACATGGGGTCATTTTTCAAAGGTTTGATTCAGAAAGTTCGAAGAAACCTCGAATGGACTATAGTATTTGCAGCGTCAGACAATTAAGATTTTCAAGGGAATTCGTAAGATACTATACAGCCCTTCCTAAGTTAATAGAGCACTTCTGAAAGCCCTGCTCAAGATCTACTTTCCCCCTTAGTTTGTATAATTCCGCCATATGTGAGATTTACACTGGCATGGGCCTAGTGACTTATTCGAGCGTGAGTAAAGTGATAACGCTAACTTGTTAGGAATTTAACTGTGCTACTAATATGCCAATTCATACTCTAATGTGTAAAATGCAGACAAAAGCCGACCTGATTTGCCATACATTTTAACACTACACTCGCAATACGTCAAGACATGGAAACATTTTTCTTAATTCATTGCCAACTTAACCTTGACCCTGGATGCCATTGTGAACTATAACACAAATGTAGTTATGGGCTTTCGATTTTTTTTCAAAGTTTGATTTCAGAAGTAATCACTTTACTACGACCACAACCAATAGTTGCTTTAATGCACTACGTTTTCTTGGAGGTCTGCACCATTATCTATCTAACAAAGTATGGCATTTATTATTTTTATTTGTCTTTAACTTTGCTAATTTATTAATAAATTTCACGTGGGGAGTGCACCCAGGGCGAGGCCAAACCTCCCAACGGCGGGCTTTCAAGCTGGGACCCGTAGGTACCCGTCATACCTTAGAATGGAGCGGCGCTGGAATTCAAGGGCTGGGAAACATGCGAAAATCCGGGAGTGAACCCGCCGGGGATCGAACCCGAATTTGCCGTGGTGGGAGGCGAGCGCCCTGGCCACTACGCCGCCGCTGTCCCATGCTAATTTAAAGTTTTATAGACTAATTACCATAAAACTTAGTAACTTAGTGCCTCCTGTGAAGTCATACGGTAACAGTGAATATTTGGTAAACAGGAACATCGGTTGATGATATTCAAACGTTTATAGTTAAATGAGATCGTGTAAGCACAATCGTCGTAGGAGGACGCTGCCTTCGCTCTTTGGGTGACGTATATTAACAGTCCTCAGAACAGAGAGAGAGAGAGAGAGAGAGAGAGAGAGAGAGAGAGAGAGCGAGAGAGTGTGTGTGTGTGTTTGTGTGTGTAGACGTACGAAACATATGTATGAACATATGGCGGAGATTGAGAGAGGCCTGTCAATAAGGCTGCACGAGGCACGTTGGACGTCACGCTGAAATGCCTTACATTTGAGTCGTTCGGGGTGGACATGTGAAGGTACCTACAAATGGCGGGCCGGTTTTGAACAACTCCCAACAGATCATCAGGAGGGAGGACCGTTTGACTGTCAGACGCGAACAGACCCAGAGGGTTTGTTTGTGCACCATTCAACGATATCTAGCGGCTTCACGAGAACCGCATCTCTACCCAAACGCCTGGCACGCCCAAATATGCAATCCTGGTGGCCCTGGCACGTTCCGCCATTCGCACGTAAACATGTCAGCTCTGTTTGATTTCGTCCGATCGTATCGACGCATGCACCCTGGTTCGCGGCTGTACCGCGACGTAACGAAGGCGTCCTTCTGCCTCGCACGGGCGGGACAACGTTCTAATGAAATTATACCAATGGGCGATTCGATTTCCGTATTGGTTTGATATCAGCAACAAACTCCTACCTGTAAAAATTAACTTCAGAGAGAAGAAAAAAGAACTGCGCAGTATGACACATGTAAACTTGTCATTTTTTACACTGTTAACAAAAAAAAGTGGTTCATTAGAAGACACACTTGTTTGTCGCCCAGAGATTACGGTTCGAAATCCGATGTTGCCTATACATAGGATGCGAGTTTTCTCGTGCACGGGGTTACAGTTTGATTTAACTCCTCCACATCAACTATTAAGACACTTAATGGAACAGTGGGCAGTATTAATTTTTGTTTCAAGCAGCTGAAGACATAATTTAGTCCAAAGGTAGGGGACGCTTGACTGCGCCTTGTCCTTATTCCCGGCTGCGTATGCAACATTTCTTTCATGGTTTCAGCATTGGGTGTTGTTCCTTTATCCTCCTACTGGGGGAAAAAGCATTATCGTGCTTACCTATCACGCCAAATGCCTAAACAGGCCTTCGGGATAAAAACTAGTTATTACCGGTGTTGAGCCAACTAGCGTTTGAGGCAGTCACTGCCCATGGATTTCCTCCGAAGAGGTCGAAAAAAAAAAGGCCAAGCAGCAAAGAACCCCCTTCGCCTTAAATTACTTTACTTTACTTCTTTCCAAAATGTTATGCTTCCTTGTTAAGAGTCCTCGCTGTACACCAACGATAAACACGCCGATAAACTACGTATTTCTCAGTTACTTACCCAGGACAGACAGGGCAAATAAACTATCTATCTTATTTACGGTTCTGTTTCCGCGTCATTACCCTACCTCTCGTCTTTCCGCGCGCGGGAGTGAGTGAGTGAGTGATGGATCCTCGCGCCGGCAGCCCTTGCCGGAAGACGGGGTTGGCGCAGCCCGGCGGGGGATACCGCGGGCTGGGCAATGGCGGCCGCGCTCTCAGCCGGTACACCAGCGGCGCCGGCGGGTAATGAAGAGAGATGCGCGCCGCGGCCGCTGTTACATTCGTTATCGAATTAAGGTCCCGCCCGACCTACCCACGCCGCTGTGTGTGTGGCCACCGTGCCGGGTGCAGCGCGAACACAACCCCCAGCCTGGAGGGTTATCAATTAACGTACCGAAAAAAAAAAAAAAATATATATATACGTATCGACCATCTTCCCTCATCGCTGTTGGGCGTTATAACTCATCGTTTGATCCAAAAAGCCAACGCAGCGCAAATTTCTGCTATGTTATTTTTAATATCGATTTGGTCCTACTATCCCCATTTTGGAAACACTTCAATGCTGAGTGAGTGGTTTACATTACAACAAATCTGAACTTATAATTAGAAACGGAAAACATCCATGTAACTTACATAAAATACTAAAGGGATACACTTACTGAAAGGGCTAAATGAGGTTGGTATACCTTGAGGTACGTAGGGTTTAACGTCTCTTCTACAGCGAGGTCTTTAGAGAATGAGCAAGTTGCTCAGAAAAAAAAGAAAAAAAAAAGGAGCGGGGAAATAAACTCCCATGGTCTACAGTAAGGAATCATTCCAGTATTCGCCTGAAGTAATTTCGGGTTAGAAAAAAACGGAAACCCGAGTTTAGTATGGCCAGACATGGATTCGAACCCACTTCCTGCCGAACGCGAGTCCGAACGTTTACCAAGGCAATCTTTATTCTGCTTGGTTTCCCGAGAATAAATTTACTATACATTTACGCAACCCCAGTTTTATTTCATTTTCAGCTCATTACTATATTTATGAATCAATTTACATTAACTAATAACGAAATAAAACAAATAGCTGTACCACGATGTTATGGTTTCGAAACACACTAAAGTTTAAACTGGGATAAATTCAGTTTCAATAGTTGCATTCTGCCTCTTAAACACTTCCGTGCATGACATAAATACAACACATAAAATAATTACCAATAACAACGCGTTCTTCTAACTGCAAATCAAACATGATTTAAACACTTTTATAAGTTAATAGTGGAAATGAAACTGCTACACAAGGGCAATATTAAAGGCCCATAAAAACTTTTAATTGCTCAATTTAATTTTTTTCTTTGCGTGTATTTCGTGTCATGGAGTCATTTCACCTCGACCGCAGGTTATACGTAAATTAATAAAAATTAAAATAAATACACTAGTAACTAAAAAAGTAGATAAAATTTACACTTTAATACATGTGGTAATGTTGTATGTAGGTCTCCACACATGTGCACACACACAATGATTTCCTTTAAATTTTTAGACCCGCTAACTGCTATTTAAAATTATCGTGAAAGAATCTAACTGTTTCTTTCGACTGGGGATTTTTTATGTGGCAAATCTTTTGGATAAAAATTGAAAATAATCAAACGCAGTGCTGGTATAGATAGCCGGCCGCATGTTAGTTCTTTCCTATCTACACTTGCATTGCGTGTGGTGGCTTCAAACGCAAGAGCACATTTAATACACATCTCACTGCTTACACACAGCACCATCAAGTATTTCCATCTGTAGTTAACTTGTGAACGTGGCTGCCATGATTGATCGACTGACCGTAGTTACCCGACCATCCCTTACAGAAATAATGAATTATATAGAGACTGTTACAAATGCTGATGGTGAGCATAATTATTATTCATTATTTCCTAGAATTAAGTTATCGAATGCTGGTGAAGAAAAACGACTGTGAGGAGAAACAGCAATATTAATGTTGACTTTAATTCTTTTACACCTAGTGTAGAGAAATGTCTACATGTTGCACAAAGAAGGTTATATTTCACCGGTACTCTACACTGCGAGGACCAATGCCCATTGATCTTCCCTGGAGGTAAGTGGTACAAAAACCGTGCTATTACTCTACGTTATGAGGGGCCACGGTGGCTGAGTGGTTAGACCGCCCGCCTCCCACCAAGAACAAACCGGGTTCAATCCCCGGTTGGTTCACTCCGGGAATCGTGCCGGACTATGCCGCTGGTCGGCGGGTTTTCTCGGGAATTCCCCGTTTCCCCCGCCCTTTCATTCCGGCGCTGCTCCATACTCACCTCACTTCACACTCATCAGCTCTGAAGACACCGATGTAAAACCGTATATAGCTGTTTGGACGAAAACTATGGGAAAGTGTAGTTGCGTGCAAAAAGAAATGTATTGCAAGTTTGAATAACGTAAAACCCTTAAAACAACTCAAATTATCATAATGAAACGACAATTTAAATAAAACGTGACCGTATTACTTATTAACTGTTAATGTTTCCTAGCTACACAGAACTCTTAAAATGAAATAAATGTATTCTTCTTTATGAAATAACTTCTTTTATATTGCGTAGGTACTTACAGATATTATGGACTGCGGAGCTATCACGTTTTTTTTATAGTTGAGGTTCGATACGACATAGTGTTCGCAGCGCACTTGCATATACTGTATGTTGGACCGTTATTATTATGTGTATTAATTGTTCATGTATGGGTCGGTTTCATATGTTGCACGAGGTTCCCCCAGCCCTCGTGTTAGGTTGACGCTGTTTATTGCGATCTTTAGCCCTCACTGCCGAACCGCCTCTACTGTGATATCGTAACTGTCTAGCTTCAACCCTCATTGGCGGTTGGATTGAAACAGGTTAGACGTCGTTCCCTCTGTCACCTGTCAGGTAACGCCATCTGCGTTACCGATGGCGGCTACTAGGAGCACTGGCGTCGGCACGCATAGCCGAATTCCGACATGCAGCAGGCAGGACACTCGCACATTTTGCAGTGAAATATTGCAATATTTTTAAAGCTATTAAAATATTTTTCCCCCGTTTACCGGCCCATAAGCAAAGATCCGAAGTATCAGTAGCACCGACATACGCACATTTTATGAGGAACACAAGTCATAGTAACGACGCCTTAGGAAAGACAAGGCAGTTAAGTCACTCAGAAACGTAATCGCTTCTTCAGCACGTCATAACGAGACCACCGCACAAACGACAAGTCTTAAGCAAGACGTCTTCTGCAGAAAGATCCGTAATCGACCTGCAGCGCTCGCGCGTACCGGAATAAGCATAGTACAAGTGCTATTAATATATATATGTGTATATATATATATTTTTTTTATTTTTTTATTTATAACTTTTACACGCATAAAACGTGCGCGCGTGCGCGTGGTGCCTGCAGTTTTTTTTTCTCGCGATGACAAGTTTATTATCTGGGGAGTGAGAAGGCCGATGTGAGTATTTACTTTATTTCTTCTCCTAGCCATGCAATGCCGATTTTGATACATAAAGTCGGGGTCTGCCCAAATTTTTCCCGAATTCAGGGATGGTAAAACCTATATACGTACTCGTAATTAAACATCCTCCTTTCCTAGCTGTCGCAGTAGTCTTGTGGTTAAGACGCTCGAATGCCTACCCAAGAGGTGCCGAAACGATCCCGCACGCCTCCGGCATTTTTTGAGTTTCGAAAACAAACCAACTAGAAATAATTCCCAATGCTCCTGGCTGCCACCGTTTGAACTACACTCCCCGATGCTAGCGCGCCCCTGCAGGCGACGAGTGAACCAACACACAAAATGGCCGCATCGATACCAGCGCTCCTAGCTGAGCACCGTAGAACTTCACACACACTGGTGGCGGGTGCGGGAATCAAAGATAACCTCCTACAGCAGTCGACTGGCGGCAGGCGCAGGAATTAATGATGAGCACACACTGGTAGTGGGCGCGGGAATTAAATATGGCCTCCTACAGCAGACGACGGTGATGGAGGACACGCAAAGCGAGAGAGGGCAAAGGGGTGGGAGACAAGAGATAAAATAAAGGAGACCAGAAGGAATATGAGAAACCCCCTAAGGGATAGAAACGGACGAGAGAGAGAACAGGTGTGGGAGAGAGAGCAACATGAAGAAATTCCAAAGCGTGAGAAAAAAAAGAATAGGAATGCAAGAGCATGAATAGGCTGGAAGGAATGATAGAGCAGGAAGGAAACAAAAGGAAATTTCAAGGGAAAAAGGAAGAAAACAAGATGACCACTGCTGACGAAGAATGACAGAGCAGGTGGTTTCGGCGTGACGTCATCCAAGATGGCCGCCGTGGCACCCCGTCAGGACGCCAGTGCCCCAATTCTCCTCATCTCATTCTACTTGTGTCCTTACAAAAATACTGAAATAAAAGTCCGCTTACTAAAGAGTATAGGCATAGAAGCTCTTTTTAAAGATGGACACCCGCTGAGAAAATATGCTTTCTAAAGACTGTTCACAGTAAAGTGAGCACTTCTGAGGTAAATCTTTGGAATAGAAAATCACTGCCCTCAACTGCACATACACTGCAGTGCAAACTGGCATGCAGGCTCCCAGTTAAGTTGGCAGCGAATTAAGGAAAATAGTTCTACAACTTGACGTTGTTTTAAAATGTAATGTTTAAATTTAAGGCTATTGATATCAGCGTTTCTTGTTTCATACAAATACAAGGCAAAATTACATACTAATAACACGTTTTATTTCCCAAAAATTCCACAGTTTGGCTTGTGTGAGGCATGAATATGATCTATTCGCGGTTTCTTCACATTTTTCGAATCAAATATGGGGCC
>NQII01003750.1:94792-175579 GCA_002778355.1 Clitarchus hookeri | reverse complement strand
CCCCCCCGTATGACGTGTTTGGTTGTTTCCAAAATATGCCAATTATCACGAGCTGTTTATACTTGTGTTAACATAAAGGTAACTTATTTTTGGTTGAATTGAACTTTTACTTATATTCTACGTATACACTGAAGAGCCAAAAAAGCTGGTATAGGCGTGCACATGCAAATAACAGAGGTATGGAACCAATCAGAGTAACGCGATGCGGTCGGCAGATAGATCGGTTACTGCTGCTACAATGACAGGTTATCAAGATTTAAGTGAGTTTGATCGTGGTGTTATAGTCGGCGCACGAGAGATGCGACATAGCATCTCCGAGGTAGCGATAACACTTGGATGTTCGCGTACAACCATTTCACGAGTGTACCGTGAATATCGGGAATCCGGTAAAACATCACATCTTCGACATCGCTGCGGCCGGAAAAAGATCGTGAAAGAACGGGACAAACGATGACTGACGAGAATCATTAAACGTGACAGACGTGCAACCCTTTCTCAAATTGGCGCAGATTGGATTTGTGGACTGCCCTGCAGGATTCATGGTGTGAATTGCCTCCTGCATACCTTCAGACATTAGTCGAGTCCATTCCACGTCGTCTTGCGGCACTTCTGCGTGCTCGGGGGCCCTACACGATATTAGGCAGATGTGCCAGTTTTTTTGGCTCTTCAGTGTAATACGTGTCGCAAAGGCAGCAGGCGCCTGGCAGGGCCTCGACCTTGCCGGAACAACAGGGAGTGGCGCACGCAGAACGGAAGTTGGCGTAGAAGAACCCAGGGCGAGGTGACCTTGCCTACCTACTGCTACGCCCTGCTGCGCACAGGGGCACAACTTCCGGCGTCGTGCTCGGCGCCGCAGAAGGCGTGCGCGGCTCGGGTCAGCCGCACGCAGCCACGGGCTTCAAGCTTACTTCACAACCACAACATAGGCACAGGGCATAGGACATAACAGTAGAACATTATCACGACCAGAAACCTTGTGCGAAATTAACTCACAATTGGAATACTCATGTATAATTTTTTTTTGCAAATGAAATTTTACTACTAGTCTGACGTCAATTGGCAGTGTTGGTAAACAATGGATTTTCATATTGTCATATTGTGTTGAAAATGGACATTTCATTTCATATATATGGCATTTTTAATCTCATTATAATGTGGATAACGTTTAAAATTTCTTATAGTAAACAGACACATGTTCTGCCATTTAAATTTATATCTTGCAACATTTCTTCATTCCTGCAGCACAACTGTTGTTTCGTTTTCTATAAACAACTTCGTCAAAAATGTTATACTCTGCTGTGATGGGCTGGTGCCCTATGCGCTTTACCATTTATTTCCTGCGTGCACTATGTCAGGTGCTCTCATGCACACGACCTTTATACGCAGTTGTGAATCATCAGGTTCGGAAACATGGCGTGCAATCCTTGTGCACATGATCTACGTTCTATGTTTACGGTTTCGCTTTATATTGTGAGCCAAACTTACTTAAAGCCCGTTACACAACCAAGGACTTTAGCACCCGACTTATCGCTTGCTTATTGACATGTTTGACTGTGTTCGAATTCACTGCAGCAAATCCTAGTTCACTTTTCCTTGATCCCTTCGTGACGAAGTGGTTACAACTTCGAACATCCGTCTCCGTTTCGCGATTGTTACAACCTCCAACGCATATGCGAAAAAAAAAAAATCGATCGTTTAAGCACATTTTCTATGTTGCCTTGGTTTATCTACGAACAACCGTTTTCAGCAAATTGCGGGAAGAAGCTGCTAAACTGTTATAAACAATCTAAAAACGAAACCTACGGTGTATGGCATGTGAAGGGGACGTCGCTCGTGCCCTTGGCTGAAGGGGACACACTATAGCACGCATGTGCCCTTACCGTAAATTCGGGCAAATGTACGACAAAGCTGCTTTCCTGGTCGCCATTAGAGAAAGCCCACCATACGGCTGCATCCGACCTCCATTGGAGTGAGTGAAGAGATTTGGGCGGCTCTTAACAGCGATGTCTTGAGAACCGATGAGGGTAATCGAGGTGAATACGGNGAGTGAGTGAAGAGATTTGGGCGGCTCTTAACAGCGATGTCTTGAGAACCGATGAGGGTAATCGAGGTGAATACGGTGCAGTACTGGAACGAAGGGGCGGGTGAAACGGGAGATCCCCGAGAAAACCCACCGACCAGCGGCATAGTCCGACACGATTCTCACATTCGAAAATCCGGGNGGAAACGGGAGATCCCCGAGAAAACCCACCGACCAGCGGCATAGTCCGACACGATTCTCACATTCGAAAATCCGGGGGCGACCCCGCCGGGAATCAAACCAGGTTCGTCTAGGTGGGAGGCGAGTGGTCTCACCACTACACCACCGTGGCCCCAAGGGGGATGAAGTAGTGGGAAAAGAACTGGTTATTACTGTAACAACTACAGAAGATAATGAAGAAATCAAACTTAATAAACTGCCATGGTAGAGAAGACTTATAACTTAAACATGTCTTGAACTTATGCAGATATAGATATTTGAAAGAAGGAAGAGGGGAGGTGTGTAACGTAAATGTAGTTNAGTGACGTGCGAGTTCACTTGCACTGCCCTTAAAACCCTTTACCCTTGCAACTGACCGGATATGTGGCCCACGCCAAGGCGCACATGACATTTTAATAAATAATGTAACATGACGACTTTTGTCAACAACTACAATAGCTGGGAAAGGCACTTGTCTCGCCCGTCTTTCGAGGAAACAGGTCGTCCTTATGACTATTCACATATTACTTCAGGGTCGCCTTGTTCACACGAGACAACCTCGTGTATTCCAGCCGTGCATCAGTAACAGACCGAGCGTGTTTCGTTTGTGGAGCGTCGTATCTGACTCTCGTTCAGGAGTTCCTGGCCACAATTCCGGCCGAAAGCACCGAAATGGGTTTCACCCCAAGTGGTTTTTCTATCATAACACCAGGCCAACGATGCTGCAGTTCCCTGATACGAACATTTCCGAATCACCCACAATATATTAATAANCTATCATAACACCAGGCCAACGATGCTGCAGTTCCCTGATACGAACATTTCCGAATCACCCACAATATATTAATAACATGTATAAAGCTGTTCAGTCATGTAAGCAAAAAACATAGCACTACCGTCCAACATACCAAGCAATCATACATGCATTTTAATTATAAATGAAACTATTTGCTCACCAAAATAATTATATATTGTACATAAGCCTACAACGGCTGCAGAAAACTTCTTCCNGTAAATGAAACTATTTGCTCACCAAAATAATTATATATTGTACATAAGCCTACAACGGCTGCAGAAAACTTCTTCCACTTCCAAATTGCTAATGCCATTTTAAAAAGAAAATCAATATTTTACAATGATTTGCTCCAAGCATTTATGTCATTTCTGCTAAAAAAATTTATTAAGGATTATTATTATTTATATTTATTTATTTATATATATATATAGTTAGTTATACAGGGAATCTTCATTTATGTGGAAAAATAATGGGGCGTAAGTAGTTAGAAATAGCGTATCAGCATGCACACAGGACAATTTAAATTAGAAGTGAAAGAATATTATTCTGTCCCATAAGCTACAACAATGTAACTATCGCTCTTAAAACCAGTAATTGGTCACGCTATGAGCATTTCCCTCACTAAGAAATAATATGGTGCTAGTTTAGAAGAAGGGGTGGAGCGACATTGTACTCTCGTCTAGCTGAGTTCTCAACTTTCATCAGATAACAGGCAAGCTGGTTTGCAGAACTGATGCATCTAGGGTTGCCACCCGTACTTTATAATAAAGTATTGTACTCTATTTCGGTTAAACGTACTTTATACTTTATGAGGACAATAAAGTACGTGAAAATACTTTATTTTACCTATTTCGACGTTTGAAGGTTTTATTTAATTGTATACGAAAAAAAATAAAAAGGTAAAGCGAATATTGCGTGGAACAGAACGCATCGCGTCGATAAAATTAAATGCAAAGCAGCACTGTCGCTTTTGAACGTAACCTAAAATGTCAATGTCAAATAACATTATCATGTCAACTTGTCCACTTGTGTGTGTAACTTGTGTTGCTGTTGGTTTTGGAAAATTTCGAAGTTCAAATTATTGTTTTCCGTTTTTGCTTGGTGTGTAGTGTTGTACGTATAAATTGTGTGTGATAATTCTTCAGTTATGGAAGCAGATAACTGTATATCTCTAAGTACACCTAAAAAACGATTACTGGAATCGGATCATACAAAGCAAACAAAACGAAGGCAAAAGTACAAAAGCCTGTGGGAAAAACGAATTATTTATATATTTAAATATGATCATAGATTGTAAAGACGCCGTGAAAACGTTCTTTGAAAATAAATATTTGTTAGATGTTGCCAGAAGCAACAAAAAATATATATGGAAAAAAAATAGTAGGTTAAATAAATAATACTCTATTTTAAGATGTACTTTTTTTTTTACCTTAGAAAGGAAATGTACTCTATTTGCTTGAAAAAAAGGCGGCAACCCTAGATGCATCCTTGACTTTGAGACAAATCTATGCATACTGATGTACGCCGTATGTAAGCATTTTTCTCAACATGCAACCATTCACATTCGTTAAAACTGGAGGAGACAGATGTGAATATTATTATTATTATTATTATTATTATTGTGAGTGATAGTGATACAGTTACAGATGAAGTACGTAAATAAAGAGATACATATTGTTAATAGATGTTCCGCTTTACACTGTAAAAAAAAAACTATTCTTTCAGTCGCTGCATCCAGGTTTCACCAAATGTGACCGGCCCCCATAAGAATTTTTAAAAAATGTACAGCGTTGGTACAAAAAACCTTTCACCTACACAAATTTCATTACGTGAAAGACAATTGATAAGATACACAGAAATTCGGTAATGTCATCTATAAATGCTGTCTCAATTTCATTATAATGCTGGCATTTAAACAGGTTTCATATGCAAATACTTAAACAGTTTTTAAAAAACAGATATTTAAGTGGCATTAAATTAAAATTTCCAAAAAAATAGCTCATGATACTGAACTCATAATAGCTCTGCTAAAGGCAAACTGTGGTCAATGTCATCAGTATCAGAGTCTATTATTCCCCTTCTCTGCTGTGCATTACCTTTACCGCCCATCTTCAGGCCCGTACATTATCTGCTGCCAATGTTTTTCGGACAGCCAGTAGACGGCTGTCATCTGCGCACGCTTCCCCTTGAAGTGTTTGAAATGTCTACACTGCACCTAAGTGCACACTCGCACATGCCACATTATCGTTTGTCTGACACACTTGAATTGATTTATGCTGGTAGCAATGGAGCTAGCAATACACACTTCTAGTTAATATCTAACTACAATCTGTTCAGAAGCAGACGTGTGACTGGTAAACTATTGACCATAGAACATAATGGTCATATACTTTTGTGCTTTTTGAATCTACTTTCACAGCAAATGTGTTCTTGTAAAGCCATATAGAAGATCAATGTATGAAAACAGAATTAATAACTTGTGCGAAATAAACATTTAAATTGGAATGCTCGCATACAGAGAAACTCCCGTATGGTGGACAATGTTGGCCTTCAAGAACCAATATTAAGTGATATTTAGACGTATGAAACTTTGTCTTAACTGAATGAGAAATGTATATAGTTTTCAAATGTTTAATGTTATAAAAGTCTCATTTGTAAAAAAAAAAATTCAATCAAAATAAACGGCTTATAAAACTTTATAACAAAAAAAAAAAAAATCTAAAAATTTTGGTTGTATGTAAAATTAATGAAACAAGGATCGCAGACAGAAAAATGAACCAAACTTAAGTGGCAATATAACAAAAAATTTTGTGAGTTTATTAGACGAACTAGCTACCCTTTCAGCCAACATTATTACGCAGTATTACAAAACAGCTTACCTACATCAGAGCTCATTAATGCGAATAACAACTATTCATTCAAAAGTAACCCATTCCATATCACAAGTGTAAGCATCTTAAAGCTTAAAAGCTTTAAAAAATGATGATAAACACTCAGTTCTGGCCTAAATGAAAACCCTAATTTTATAAACATGGGTTGTGCCACCCTAACCACTTTCAAACTGATTTTCAATGTTACGACTGTGATTCCATACAATTCAGACACCATACAAATTAAAAATTTGTGTAAATTAGAAAGACAAAATAAAGACAAACCCTAATAATATGTTTTACTAGAAAAAATAACTGACCATTAGTTTATGGTAGAAAACCACATAAAACTGTAAACTTTTTTCTCTGATAAATAATATATTAGTTTCAGGTGAATGCAGAGTATTCAAATATGGTAATGGTTATAATGCATGCCAACTAATTACTTCACTCCTGCCAAACCAATGACTAGGAAATGGAGTGTCAAGATGACACCATGCATGCACATGCACCATGCATGTGGTAAAGCCTCATCATGCTGAAACCACAGGTGCTGCTACACATCGAGTGAAACCTCTTCCAAATGCACCTGCAACACTTTTAGCAGGAGCAGAAGGTACGCATTACCTGGTTTNGGCCTGTACCAGTAACTGATACACAGGGTGGGGGAAGGTGGGGGGCACGAAGGGCAAGTGCCCACTCCAAAAAATGATAGTCGTTTGGATTTATAACTGCCACAGTGCCACACATTGCTATTGCTGATAATCACTGCGCACTTCTGTATCAAGTCTATGCTATGATAAATTGTGGTTTATGTTTTCAGCAGCCTACAACTTGTAAAATCATGGCTACCAACACGAATGGCAGAGGAAAGGTTGAATGGCCAGTGGCTGTTACTTGTCCACCGCGATATAAATGTTTATGTTGAAAAAGTTATTGAACATTTTGCTAAAGGGGGTAAGCAAGAGGATCGTGCTGGAGTTTATTGTGTAGGTAGAATTGTATTTTGCCTAAGATGCTCACTCAACTAAATTTTAATCATTACAGTTTGGTTTTTTTATGCATTTTACATTGTATTATTTGTGTGACAGTGTATGTAATTTGTAGCTTTAAAAACTTTTTTTTACATAACAGCTTGTGTTATTAAAACTAATCTCACTTAATTATACATCAATTCCATTGGCTTCATGAAAGCTGGTTAGGGGTATTGAAATAAAATTAGNTTTTTTTACATAACAGCTTGTGTTATTAAAACTAATCTCACTTAATTATACATCAATTCCATTGGCTTCATGAAAGCTGGTTAGGGGTATTGAAATAAAATTAGTAACTTAAATGAATATTACCTCTACCCAAACTTCAATCCTACAGTGGACGAGGGCCCCCTCCGAGGCTGACTGTTTAATGGTCAGGCCACTCTCCTCCCACCATGGCAAATAAGGTTCGATTTATGGTGTGATAACATCTGGATTTTCATGAGTAGAAAACATGACAGATGTTGGCTGGTGAGTTTTATCGAGGTATCCCTGCTTCTCCCTCAGTTACGTTCCATTGCTACTCCATCTCCACCTTGATTTACCTCAACTGACACTTTTAAGATTTCACATTAAGAGTTATCCAAATCTCTCCCTTTCCCATCACTGCTATCTGTCATAATATGCTCTTGGTACAAATCCTCAGCTGCTCATGTAAAGCTGCTAGATTATCTGTGCCAAAGTGCACGCCTGCAAGCTCATGAGTCATTGAAACTCCCATTGATGTTTTGTTTGGCATGGGCCACTATTTCCATACAAAGCTGGTGTAAATGGGAATATGGTGTTGCTTATTTGCCCTTTCAACATCTACAAAACCAGACTGTAATTATGAAGGGTAACCAACAAGAATCCAATCATACTGCATACCCTCTTTAATCTCTGAATGCTTGATACGTGAGTTGCAGAACCATTTGCATCAAGTTATTCAAGCAATTCAGTATATTATATTTTTTACATGTTATTTTTACTATTAAATTGTGTACGCCTGTTTCATTTTGTAAACAAATGAGCAATAGTAAACNCAACTGAGCAATAGTAAATAAATTTAACCAGTGAGTGGTTAGAATTTACGTGGCATTTTGAGGTTTTTCTGCCACGTTATTAAAACAAAAAATTAACAGACTAAATAAAAACTTTAGCATTTTACAACCGTAACTTTTTTCTGATTTGACAGACAATAAAACATCTGTAGTATTTTATTAATAGTATCATTTTCCTTTGTTTATTTCTTCTGTAGAATGGTCTCTTTTCTTGTGTTTTACTCTTGCAAGTTTCGAATAGTAATTAAATTGTAAAAAGGACAATACTGGTGACACATTGTGGTTACGTTATGTATTTAGCTTTACAATTTATTTTTTATAAATATATGCATAGTACCGTTATGTATTAATAAAAATGTTTATAAACCTGGCAAATTATACGCTGTAAAGTTAAATACATATATAAAACCAAGAAATTAGTTTGGTACTTTACTTAAGTTTTATTGATTACGCACACTTTTTAATTTATGATTATAGTATATTCACGGTTTATTCACACTTTTTTAATCAAACGTTTGAAAAAACACCCCATGTATAACGTGTTTGGTTGTTTCTTAAATATGTCGTGTATCACAATCATTTTATACTTGTGTTAACGTAAACGTATCTTATTTTTGGTTAAATTTAACTTTAACTTATATTTTCTCTATAAATTATAATATTTCATTTATAACTAATATGAATAAAGACAGAGAGAAAATAGGTGTGTTGGTAATGCGTAGTAAGAAATGTGGAGCGTTGGCTGTCTGGTGTAATTTTCTAAGCTTTGTTTGTATGAGGCGGAGGAATATCCTGGAAGTAGAACTGTAGCATGATTTCAGGAAAGTTGGAAGTAACCGTTAATGGAGTATACCGATACTTTCCCCTAGTGAATGTCAGACATCTTATAAAACACAACAATTTTTAATGAAATTGCAAAGGAAGTATAAAAAAAACCAAAATATCCTGGTCTAAAATTTTGGTATCTTTTCCCACCAAAAACAGATTATCTCTACTCGTTATCAGTGGATAAGCTCATGTCGTCTAACCTCTGTTTAATACTGCTCCATGTTGCAAAACCATTCAGTCTCACCCTGAAGAACATCCACAGCAAACACAGCCTCCCTGAGAGACCTTTTCTTTGTACTCTCTCTTTAGAATGTCCTATGCTTACCTCAAGACTGTTGATGATCATAAGCGTGTGACAGAATGTGCAAATCACATGAAAAGTACCATGAGGCAAATTTTGACTCTTGCTTTTAGATAATTTTTAGAAACAGTAATTCCTGATGCAATTTCTCCCAGTGAAAATAATACCACAAGTCCTCATGCGCCAGCATGAGCAATTAAATGAAGAATTTCTACTGTTTTGTTTGTGCCCTTCAAGATAGGCACCAACAGACATGCATTTACCTTGGTGGCAGCTGTAATCTTAGCTACACTAATAACGAATAAATAGTTTCTGATGTATTTGCTGTACATTCAACTGTGTAGTAAATTACTGTATGGTTACGTTGCTCATTTGTACATGCTGGAATATATACACATTTGCACGTACTGGAGTATACATTTTGGACCTAACTGCAACATTACCGCTTATCAAAGAATATTTTATCACGGTTACTTTCTGACACAATATAGAACTCATCACAGCAAATATATCCACTTATTCATTCATTTATGCCAAAACACAACAGAAAAGGGAAACTCAGCAACAAAGGATTGAAAATACAGCAAATAAATATCAGCATATAGCATTCTCTAAGTATGTACTAATTATATAATTTACATTGCAGCATACTTACTGAAAATGGACCACCCAGAAAATAATGAACAAATTGAGTGCCCTTTTGTCTGCAGGTAGTGGTTAAGGAGGTGTCGTATCCTAGGGTAAATTGTATATATGTAGTTGGTAGAAGTGAATAGCTGATAGTATGTTGGTAGCATTGTGTAGTAACATGAAATAACTCAATAATGTGTGTACATCTTAANAAAAAAAAAAAAAAAACCAAAATATCCTGGTCTAAAATTTTGGTATCTTTTCCCACCAAAAACAGATTGTCTCAACTCATTATCAGTGGATAAGCTCATGTCGTCTAACCTCTGTTTAATACTGCTCCATGATTCAAAACCATTCAGTCTCACCCTGAAGAACCTCCACAGCAAACACAGCCTCCCTGAGAGACCTTTTCTTTGTACTCTCTCTTTAGAATGTCCTATGCTTACCTCAAGACTGTTGATGATCATAAGCGTGTGACAGAATGTGCAAATCACATGAAAAGTACCATGAGGCAAATTTTGACTCTTGCTTTTAGATAATTTTTAGAAACAGTAATTCCTGATGCAATTTCTCCCAGTGAAAATAATACCACAAGTCCTCATGCGCCAGCATGAGCAATTAAATGAAGAATTTCTACTGTTTTGTTTGTGCCCTTCAAGATAGGCACCAACAGACATGCATTTACCTTGGTGGCAGCTGTAATCTTAGCTACACTAATAACGAATAAATAGTTTCTGATATATTTGCTGTACATTCAACTGTGTAGTAAATTACTGTATGGTTATGTTGCTCATTTGTACATGCTGGAATATATACACATTTGCACGTACTGGAGTATACATTTTGGACCTAACTGCAACATTACCGCTTATCAAAGAATATTTTATCACAGTTACTTTCTGACACAATATAGAACTTATCACAGCAAATATATCCACTTATTCATTCATTTATGCCAAAAACACAACAGGAAAGGGAAACTCAGCAACAAAGGATTGAAAATACAGCAAATAAATATCAGCATATAACATTCTCTAAGTATGTACTAATTATATAATTTACATTGCAGTATGCTTACTGAAAATGGACCACCCAGAAAATAATGAACAAATTGAGTGACCTTTTGTCTGCAGGTAGTGGTTAAGGAGGTGTCGTATCCTAGGGTAAATTGTATATATGTAGTTGGTAAAAGTGAATAGCTGATAGTATGTTGGTAGCATTGTGTAGTAACATGAAATAACTCAATAATGTGTGTACATCTTAANGAAGTGAATAGCTGATAGTATGTTGGTAGCATTGTGTAGTAACATGAAATAACTCAATAATGTGTGTACATCTTAACGATCGTGTAGAGAAGTAGATAAACAGAGTTGTAGCAATTTGTAGTACAAAATAACGGAGATGTAATAAAAGGAAGGTTGAATACTATGTTAATGAGTTTATTTGTGGATTATATACATAACAGAAGGTGTGTAAATGTAATGATGTCTGCAATGTGTCACCAAAACACGAGACACATACAGAGCATTGATTGTCACAACGGTTAAGGTAAGACAACCATGAACATGCAGCGAGGGCACAGTTGCCAATGGTATCGAGTAAATCCAAAATTGCAATGTGCTGAGAGATCGAGAGCAGGCAGCATATGAGGCATTTGAAAGAGGTCGTACAGTGGGGATGCATGAGGTCAGGGACAGTTCAACAAATAGCCTATTGTGTAAACCATGCCATGCACACTGTACGACACTGTACATACTTTGCACAGGACAGGATTCTGGTTTGACATGTTATACTACAGAACATTGAGGGCAGGTTTATCATAGGTACAGTAACCAAACCTATTTTAACATAATTACAATGTCTGGCATCTGTGAGACCTATATTACGTAGTGCCGTGTTTCAGAGAACTATCTACCAGCAATTGAAAAAAGGGTCAACTACAGTCATGACATCCTCTGCGCTGACTGCCTTTTAACTCCATGCCTCGATGCAGCACATTTTTAGTGGTGCATCAAATGTCTGGAGTGGGTACAGGAATGGCGACAAATCACGTTTCACTCTAGTGTTGATAATGGTTGTAAATGGACCTGATGCTACAGAAGTGAGCCTCAGCATCACACAAGATGTACACCACAAGGCTTCTACATCTAGAGTTATGGTTTGGACCACAATTAGATTCAACTCAAGAACAAGTCTTGTATTCGCACAGGTCACACTGTCAGGTGACCAATGTGTTACCAAAGCCATACATCTCCATTTTTTTACTATTTGCATAGCATGCTCCTGATGGCATTCTGCAGTACGATAATGCTTGTCTAGATACTGTCCAAGGTACAGACATCATCCATACTGTTACGTGTTGGTACCTTGCATCGCTTTCTTGTCCTGTCCCACTGGAGCGAGGAAACTGTGCGCCAAGGTCAGAGTGGTTACGCAATACGGGAGGCGAGTCACAAAGGGAAGCCTCTGCATGCCGCTGCGATAACGCTACTATCTCGCACGCTCCTGGCCTTCGGCAGATTGAATTTCTGCATTTATCTGAAGAATTTTCTAGTAGTTTACTGCCCTAGTTTCTCTCAGCATGAGAGGTGTGTTGAACCGTCAATATCAAAGCCAGCAATAGTATAAAAGTGCAATGGGCCTCCGAGTCGAGAGAATACGAGAGCCGGAAGTCTGGGCGATTGTGTGACGTTAAGCAATAGACGACAAGCTAGAAGAGCAACGAGTGCCAACGCCGGAAGTGACCAGCGGGAGGAAAATCTGCGACTGCGAGCATCAGAGCAGTGAAGAGTGCGACTGGCAGGCTGGACTATTAGACTGGATGCGTGAGTAAAAGATATTGCAAATGATGGCAACAGACAGACTGAATGTGTGTTAATGATGAGTATGAGTTAACTGACTATAACAANGTGACTGCGAGCATCAGAGCAGTGAAGAGTGCGACTGGCAGGCTGGACTATTAGACTGGATGCGTGAGTGAAAGATATTGCAAATGATGGCAACAGACAGACTGAATGTGTGTTAATGATGAGTATGAGTTAACTGACTATAACAAAACAGAGACATTAATTAAAGTTGAAATAGACATTAAATACTGCCCTCACTAAGAAATAAAAAGAGTAATAGTGGATATAGACAATGTAATGCTGTAAATAATAGTTGTATGAATTAATTAAAAATCAAATTTAGTTCTTTTATTCTTATTAAGGCATCCATCCCTTACAAACTCAGATACGCCCCCCAGGAAGCTTGCAACATTACTTTGGTCTGCGAGATCACTAGACCTATCACTAATTGTATATGTGTGGGACCAGCTGGGATGATGTCTCCTCTAGCACCTGCGACCTGCCCAAACACTTGAAGGACTCCATTAACACTTGGGGGGGGGACGATGGTCAAATGTACAGCAGGTAGGTTTTTTAACTTTTGTACAACTTTGTGAAATTCAGTGGTCACCTGCATTATCTCCAAAGGAAGGCACACCCCATATTACATCCTGTGTTCTGTGCCATTGCACAGTTTCTCTGTCTCAATTTGCTAACAGAATTTGCTCCAATCCTTATTCTTCTTAATTATATGAGTTGAGTAATGTGTAATTGATTTTGTAACATTTTGTAATCTCTTTCGTGGTGTTTTAATTTCTCTTTCTCTAGCCAGCAGTACATGTATCTGTTTACGTGGACTGTACATAAACATATTTTTAATTAACTACATATTTTAAAAAGTACACAAAAATACACCTAATAGTAATTAATTAACAATTAATTATAATATAATGCAAAATTGTACCAGATGAAAATTTAACTTTGGGACTTCTCACCCAGAACAAATTTTCAAACGCTAAACATCCCTACACTAATTGTGTCTCGCGTTATTATTAAAAATTTGGTCTTGGAAGTAAATTACTTTCAAACCTTGTTATTTTATAAATAAGTGTTTCCTTAAGTTAATTAACAGCATAAAAATGCTACTGTGCCAGCCTCTGAGACATAGCACAAGCATTTTTGAATGCTGTAATTTTTTAGTAGTATTTCAGAATAAAGTATCCATATTTATGTAGCTGATACCCTCTGAATGCTATAAAACCTTGAGATTTGCCATTTCTTAAATGTTTACACATGTTTCGAGTCAAGGTATTGTATTTTGAACCTTTTTGCACCATGACTATATTATGTGCCTGATATAAACATCATAATTTAAAATATGCAGAAATCTTGATTTCATACTTTGAATATTTAATGCACACAAAAAGACACAAACAGACAGGAAACTGATCTTGTAAGACTTTTTTTTTCTTCAGAAAGTAGGCTAATTTGTATAGCGTAAACATTTTTATAATGAAATAAACTAAATGTATAATACTTTATTGAATTTTAAATGCTAAATTGCTTGTTCCTATTTAATTGTACACTGATTTAATTAGACTTTTTTTGAGACATTTATTTCAACTGAGGATGTTTGAAAATTAAAACTCTTTATCAGAATCTTTTCTGAAAATAGAAACCTGACAAGACAGGAGGAGGAAGTTAAACCTCTACAATATTTCATAAAATTTATTAAAGAGGCTCAAAGTGGCTTTGTGGGTAACTAAATATGTTAAATGTGACACATCTATAAAAAGGTCAGTTGGTAAACAAACAAATTTTTTCATGGGCATGTTTTCATTTTACCCACAACTGAACCAGCAACAAAATTGACATTCCTGTCCTTTAGTCATTGCTTCAATAGAATTTAGTATTTTATTTTTTCCCCAGCAAAGTGAAAAAAATTACTGAAACTTTGAGAAACATGGTTTTGGTAATGAAATAACTTACTTTGCCAGTGACAAATGATACAATTTGAAGAATATTTTAATGCAGTTGTTTAAAAGTAGAAGCAACTTTTGTTAAATTTACTAGGGACTTCTGAACCACTCAATAAATTTTCGTAAATTTCCAGTTTTGAAATTCATGCCAGTTTTTATTACGCAACATTCAACTCTCGAGCTGTTTTTCAGATGAAGAGCACCAACCCCATCTATCTTCAAAAACAAACTGTGAGATAAACCAGTTTAACTGTTGGTGGATCCTATTTATGCTGTACGACTATGCTTTCGCATGTAATACTACGCACTATACACCACAAGCATGCACATCTCTAATCTCACACATCCAAAGGTGATGCTAACTTTCCACGTATACTATGGACACTCACAGCACCCGTATCTTCCCTTCGTTACTAGAATATTCAACCAAAACAAATTACTTAAAATTTCAGTAACAATTGCCGGACATTGGTTATTTGAGTTAAAACACTTCCACTGTGGCATGGGCTATTCACTGTAAAATGAGCACTTTGGAAAGCCCTTTCATTTGGAATAATAGTAAATAAATATATTTCATTTAAGCTTTAGACATTAACTTCCGAGTGAGGTGGAATATATACACTCCGAGTTTATTACTTACATGTCAATATTTTATTTTAAAGAATAGTTGGTTTAAGGATTAAATGTGGCTGAAAGGAAAAAGTAACTAGGGCATCAGAAGTGCTCACTTTACTGTGAACAGCCTACACAGGATATATTTCACTTTCAAAGCTATAGATTTTTTTTTTTTTTTTGCTCAGTAAAACAATTTCTACGGCAGAAGTATTTCAGGAAGTTGTTCACACACATAACTTTACAAAATATTACATCCGTAAATGGCACACATCCCTTTAACAGGGATTCAAACACAGAACCCCTTGCACCTCGAGACGCCTACCATCCTGGAGCCATTTTCTGCTTTTGAGGCACAGGAGGAAGGGAGCGATAAAAGTGACACTGATACAAGCATCACGTGTCCCATCACCATCAAGGTTCGGCTTCACTCCTTTTGCATACATTCTTCGTTTCCGTGCCATAATTTCAGTTTCTGAGGTATTATTGAAAATGTTTGATTACGGAAAATTTACAATTTACTAGTTGTTTAATACTTTTGTATCTAATTTACACAGTGTGTTATTTCCTGCTTGCAAAAAGGCAAGAACTTGTTGATAAATATATAAGTATGTTCTCGACTTTATACAACTAGCAGATAACACACTATTAAAATTCAGCAAAAAATATTAAGCAATTGGTAAAATGTAAATTTTCTATAATGATACATTGTCAGCAATTGCTATGAATCCATGATGCAAAAGTGAATAATTTCTGGAAAATGGGTGAAGCCGGGGCCTTAAGTGAAAAGCACCAAACTGACATACAGTCTTTCCATCGTGCAGTATATGCTACGAGACTTCAAGCAGTGACAGTATGATAATGTTGGTGAAAAGTCTCTAGCGAAGTTCAATGCATGTTTCTACTGTAGTTTCACATGCATGGTTACTTCCAACTTTTCCGAAGGCCTGCAGAAGTTCTACTTTCAGGCCGCTCCTCCACCTCAGGCAAGCAAAGCTTCACCAAGTCTAGAAAATTACACCAAAGGGACAGCGCACTGCATTCGTGTGAGCTCAGTTTAACAATAATATTTTGCATACAAACTGTTTCTTACTAGGCATCGCCGTTTTTAATCGTATAATTATAAATGGTGAATTAAAATTTATTAGTAAAAGTTTTATTTAACTAAAAACAAAGATACTTTTATGCTAACAGAAGTACATATACACAATTGTGATACACGACATATTTAAGAAACAACCAAACACGTCATACATGGGGTGATCTTTCAAAGGCTTGATTTTAAAAGTGTGAAGAAACTGCAAATATGAATNGGGGGGGGGGGACAGGAGATCTCTGAGAAAACCCGCCGACCAGCGGCATCGTCCGGCACAATTCCCACTTGCGAAAATCTTAGAGCGACCCGACCGAGGATTGGGCCCGGTTCACCTTGCCGGGAGGCGAGCAGGCTAACCACTCAGCCACTGCGGCCCCTGGTATATTTTGAGATACAGTTTTCTGTAAAAGCTGTTTTTAGCAATGTTGGTGGGCTTCTATCTCGATCTCATCTGGGGTGTATATTTATTTTATACATCAACACTCTAAGAATACATTTAATAGCTTTATTTAAAAAAAAAAATTTTAACACTCTAGGGCACAATTTGAATGCCAAGTGCGATGGCATTTTCAGCTAAAATCCCAATTACTTATATCATGGATTAAATTCTCTAACAGAAATCAGATCCCAAAATATACCTCTCAAGGAATTAATAACTTTAATGACAACAAAATGCAGTATGTAGAATGATCCTGCAGCAACCCGCTGCTCCAAGTAATAATATATTTTTGTACATAAACAAACCTGTTTCATTTTATACCGTTATAGACAGAACCAGAAACCCCAGAAGTAAAAAAAATTATGTCCAAAAATCAAACCAGCCCTGTGTCCAGAGTTTTAAATTGCACATATACATATTGATGCTAAACTGATTATGTTATAAAACCTATTCATGACAAAACGAAGCATTAATGGCACGAAAGAGGATCATGAAAGAATCTCAATCTTACGTGGCATCAAGAAATTTCAAAACTTAGGTATTCAGTTTTTTTTAGTTTTTTTGGTAATAATTTCATGTTTTAATTTATTATTTTTGTTTGCACATGACTGAGAAAACAAAAACTTATATTTCATTTGGATTAAAAACAAAACTACTTCAAATCAATATCCTCATATCAAAGGGCCTCCCTAAAAATACCTGGTAACGCTGGTGCACTAAAGTCACAATAATATGGTTCATAATATATAGTATTTATTAAGCTATAGAAGGGGACTCCCCCCCTCCTGAGTGATACGTAAGAGTGAGCGCATGCACAGTGAAACAGGGTGCACTTCAAAGGCTGATACTAACAGGATTACAAGGGGAGCTAACTGCAACAGGCAGAAACAGCGACATTCAGTGGCGGGACACAGAGGTGATCAAAACAAGAGAGACTGCAATTTAACAGAACATTTCCTCATTAGCAAACAATTCAGGTACTGTCTGCTAATAATATCTTAACACCTACATTTAATTATAAGGATAATTTATTAAAAAACAGGCTTAGAGTATAAAAAGTAAAATTAATTACTCAAGAACAAAAAACCCTTAAGTTAGTGAAATAGTTGATAACTCTCAGCATTTTGATCAATAACCCCAATAATAATCATAATCTTGTCAATTTTTCTCACCTTCTTGCACTATGCAGTACTGTTTTAAAATGGCATATTTTTGTGCAGCTAATTCTCTGGTAGCAATATGGCATAAATAAAATAAGAATATGCAGTCACATTTTTACCTTATATCTGGAATACAAAAGAATAACATAGTTAAAACTTTTGTTTCTTATAAAATTTTAAAAAATGTTACAGGTTTATGCGAGTTTGATGCAAAGAAGCCTGGTAGGACTGTTTTGTTTACAGTGTAGGTTTAAAGAATTCATTAAATCTACAAAAAAAAAAAACAGTGAGGAGGGTTTACTGTCCACTTTTGAAAAACCTGCACGGCTTATTGTTTCGGTCTATTGATCTGTATTATTTTTCCACATGTAAATATTAACAACGCGCCAGTTATTACTATTCAAATGTGCATAAAACATAAGGTAGCCAATTTCACTGGCAACAAATATTAAATTCTTCTTCTCACACGGTGGCTGATATTGACCCATTAAGAAGAGAGCTACTTATGTGGAGTAGCACTTAGAACTACGTTAAAATCACTTTCTTACCAGTACACATTATGTTTTAATGCTAAAAATTAGCTATATAAATATTTTTTCAAAATTTCCTATTATTATATTGAGTGTATAATATATATTAATACTGCATTATTAACAATGTACTTGGTTTCACGTGTAATCTCATCTGATCCAGTGTAACATCAAGCCATCTTAGCCCCTGTTCTCATAACGACACAGTATAATTTGCTGCCAACATTATTGTAGATATTGGTCAAAATCAACACTTAACTATGTGCAGTTGTGAGCAGGGATTTTCTTTCAATTAAGGTAGTTGCCAAGCTGGAGTTATTTTCAAATTTTTGGTGCTGAAACAAGGGCTAATAAGGGCTACATTGATACGAGAAGCAGTCTGAAAAAGTTGTTTTTAACAATGTTTGAAGGCTCCAATAGTATTTATAGCATGCGTAATATCCCATTCTGATGTGTTTTTTTGTATGTACACATATTGAGGACTTGGTAACACACACAGGCAGCAAGTAATTTACTGCACATGATGTTCATGATCCACGGTAGGCATACTTCCATGTTCATCAAAGGGACCAACAGAACATAATAAATAAATTAATATAATACTTTTAAACGAACATACTTACAAATTTACATTCCAAGGTAGCTTAAACTTTCAATATACCTATCAGTGCTTAATTTGTTTTTCATAAAACAATATTGCCTATAACCTTCTACTGGTACAAAAAGACTAATACATATATTGCTTTAAATGTTCCAATAAGATGCTGTATTTTAAAAGGATGAGCACTGCAAATTATTCCGTATTGGATTTTATGTATGCAGGTTAAGTTTANTATATATATATATATATATATACACACGCATACAGGCGGTCCTCTACTTTCATACATAATGTGTTCTTGAAAATGTGTGTGTAAGTTGAATCATATATACGCATGTAATAAGAGGGGTTCCGTTCCAAAGTTACAAGAAAATTTAAAACAAAATTAATTTTGGTAAAAAGATAATATATTTAATTGATAAACATGTTATTTTAACAAATAATTAATTGAAAATCACGAATAAATATACATGTGTAATACTTTACCTGACATGTAGATTTTCAACCTCTGCATATGTATTTGGTTGTAAGTACTATGTGAATAAATAAGGCAATTAAATATACTTCCTACTTTCTATAAAATTGTTATGCAAATGTAACATTTTATTTTGTAAGTAGTAAAAACTATGTAAAAGTTTTTCAGAAATTCTTATATTATTTTAACAGACGCACTCATTTGTATTGTGCCAATATGACAGCCATATCTAAACATTCATAACATATGATCCGCGAAGGCTGGAAAACATGGCAGGCAGTGTTAGATGGCAACTAACAGTGCTAAATCAATATGTTGGTAGGTTGCTAGATGTATGAAAGGCCAAATGAGTTGTACGAAAGTTGATTTGATAATATGTCATGTATGAAAGAGCAAGTTGTACGAATCTCGAATGTATTAAAGTCGAGGAATGACTGTGTGTGTGTGTGTGTGTCTAATATATATATATATATACACACACACACACACATACACGCTCGCACACCTTCTTTGAATCTATAGCTGATTCATGACCATCTAAATAGTCACTTCTGAAGTCAGCCTGTAAAAAAAATCCCCGCCATAATGGCATATATTTTTAAAATAAAAAACAACAGGCATATCTATAAGAATGGTGGAAGCAAATTAAAACATGAACTAATAAGCATCTGACAGAGTTTTGTTTACAAGCATCACAAATGCTCATGGTCAATACCTTCCTGCCCCCGCCAAATGGGCTCAGAATCACTTGGATGCAGAATTGCTGCTTGTTTGAGCCATGCTGGGGTCCCACATGTCAGCAAGCATATCCATTCACTGCTAAGAAAGGATTGAAATGTTGACTTTGTTGCCGCTAGGTGCCTCCCTGGAGCATAGACAATGAGTAACCAGCAGGCGAGCTACCTTCTGTATGCATCAGGGTGACAACTCCACAACAGAAGGCCTTTTGCATTCTCCAGTTCAACAACTGCACGTCTACGACAACTGTGCAGTGTGATTTTTGGAGAGAATACGGCACTACATCTCCTACTGCTCAGAGCATTCTACATTGGCACGAGCAGTTTAGACAAATAAGTTGTTATTCAAACCATACAGGATTGAACTCGTACACACCCTATGCCAAGGCAATAAACAACTATGTGTGGTGTTTGGTGCATTCATTATCGAAAAGGACATGGAATATGACACTTTTCTTTCACTATCAGTGTTCAGTAACGAGGCCACATTTCACCTCAGTGGTATAGTGAACTGCCACAATGTATGGATGTGGGGATCATAGCAGCGACATGCCATAGTCTAGCACAAGAGAGACTCCCCTTAAGACAATGCGCTCTGTGCCATTTCCCAAGAATAGGCTTATCGTCCGTTCTTTTTTCCTGACAACACTGTCACATGAATCTCATACCTGCAAATGTTGTAGAATTGGCTTTTCCCGCAGTTACAGGCAGCTGCAGCTGATTTAATTTTCCAGCAGAACGGAGCACCACCACACCGGCCGGCACTTGCAAGTTCGAACATTCCTTAACAACGAGTTTCTGCACCGATGGAAGATCAGGGACATGCTGATTTGGCATTGCACCACTGGGCACCAAGGTCGCCCGATCTCACAGTCTGTGGATTTTCCTTGTGGAGGTTCGTGAAGGATTCAGTTTATGTGCCGCCTACAATAATGGACGAACTTCGAAACTGCTTAACAAGAGCAGTGGCTGAAGTAACACCAGACATGCTTCCTAGTCGGTGGGACAAGTGACTATCATGTAGGTGTATGCCGTACATCTGCAGGGGGGCATATTGAGCACTTTTGATCATTGTAAGCAAAAATGTATTGTCAGACATCGTTACCGGCATCAACTAGTATTAAGTGGAAATGGTTGTGTGTTAAACTCCCAGGGCACCAGGCCGTGAATAGGCGCTTGGCCACGCGGTAGGCAGAGACTCTTACAGGGCGTGACGTCGCCACGTAGCTGCTTATCTGTTACCGGAACATACATACACTTACTCTTCTGTTCTGCTGTTGACCGCAGGATGCGCTTTACACTATTAGATAATGGGAGAGGTGTTAGACTGCACAAATGGAGTCGACCTCGTACTTGTTGGAATCGGGTGCCATCTGGCGTGTAATTATCAAAAAGTTACATATCTTCACTCAAGACGGCACAGAAAATCCACACAAACAAGTTACACTGAAAATAAGCCAGATGGCTACAAAAAAATTACAGTGAGGCCCTGTCTGATTCAGCTCGGGTATAAAATACAAGTTCACAAAAGACAAAAGGCCTTGCAGCGATAACTATTAATTAAAAACCCCCCTAAAAAGTGGGTGGACCAAAAGCCGACTGTGGGGGCAAAATGTAAAAGGTTTTAATAAAATTAAGAGAACAGAATGACTGGATCAGTGAAATGTAAAGATGAAGCCCCCACACGCATCCGTCCGGCACGAGCTCAGAGAAGAGATTACCCAATGGCCATAGGAAGCAGAGCATATGCACGACCCACAAAGCATGCACAGGAGTGCCCTGGCAAAATGATGATACAAAAAATACTTATATTTAACACAACCCTTCACATCCCTCATAGGCCCTCGGGGCTTTGGCGCACACGCAACACATGTACCGCTTGCATCACATGCATAAGACTTGTGCACGCACGGCCCGCGGCGGCCTTACACCAGCCGAGGGACGAGGTCAGATGACAACATGTACCGTTCATGATTTCTGTTCCATACTTTAAAAAATATAGCCTTTTAAAATTGGATGAATCTTTTTGAAACACCCTGCATTTCTATGTCCTAACATTATTACAAGTGTGATGTTTTAATTGGTGGCCACTAACTTTAACTTGTTTTGTTTTGCAACCAGCGTGGTCACTCCAAGATGAAAAAAAATCCCTTACTTTTCAGTGTACCTAAAAAATTGCCCAACTGTTCTAGGTTTTCCAGGTTGAACGGCTACCCTGAAACACATCAGAGTAAATAACATTGTAGCAGTAAGCCAGAGAATATTAATTTTTTCACATGTGATATATCCTACAACTTGGCACTAAACACTACTAAATTTCCTTGCTAAGGAATGGGGGACACCCTTCCTGCACTGGCATCCTGGCCGTGACTCCTCACCGCCCATCATGTTTAGAACACAACAGGTACACGTCTTATGAATCTTCCCGTAGAATGCTGCTGAACAGGTAGAAAACACACTTAGCACATCGCAATTTGCACCACTTTCACTGTAGACAAAATTTTCCTTCAAATGTTTTTTTTTTTTTTCAATCCAAAAAATTTCTTCAAGGCCCTTGAATTTCATACAAAAAATGTTCTTGAAATCATACATTTCATTTTTTCTGAAAATATAACAGCTTAGTTTGATTGCTCCATGGATACTCAGCAGGGCATTGTAAACTTTGACGTGTGGCGAGGCAAATACCCAGTGAGTAGACTGAAGAAGCCAGGCTAAACTGCTAAGCGGGCCTTGCGAGAGTAGTCAGTAAACTGTGACCCTACGACAGTACTGCTACACTCTACATCAAACCAGTGGCGTAGCGCAAGGTTCTGATTTGGGAATGCCCAATGGCTCAGGTTCTTTCCCGAGCTAGTAACACAGCGGCTGCCCAATAATTTTCCCACACAAAAAATAAAACAAGAGAAAATTCAATGTAAAAATACTTACCAACTAAGCATTATTATACATCTGTGTTCGCGGCTATAACAGTATGGAGGCACATGGGTTGTTATGCGATATGACTGCAGATACTTTTTCACACACTTCAATTAAATATTGGTAAGTAGTATTTACTCTAGAACTACCAATGTCGCCTGATGTCTGTGGTCAATCTAATGTAATTTGACTGACCACAGACATAAGAGTACATTACTAGTTCTAGCTGATTCTGGGCAAGCTTTTAAATGGTGACTTATGAAATTCTCATGCAAAACCTTATAGCATTGTTCCAGTTTTCAAATAGTGCAGATCAGTATGCTAACAGACCATGCACTTAAAGAGTTGCTTTACCCAAAGTAATTTCATAAAAATGTAATTTAATGTACTTACTTTATCTAAAATTGTTCCACCTATGTTTATGAACACTATTTGAGATTTACTGGCCATCATCTTCCTACTTGCAGATTAAAATTGTTTCTCCACTGCAAAATAAAAATTCAAGTCCAAAATATATAAAACTAAAAACTTTACGTGATTATTAATTAAATTTTAGGTAGTTTATAGCTAACGATGACAGTAAGAAATGACTAATGAAACAGGATTTTGTAAACAACAAAATTACGAGAACTGAAAAATGTGTAAAACAGACGCTCTCTAATACTGTAAAAATCTATTTTCACGTCAAGAGCACACAACAAAATGTGGAATGCTGCAAATTAATTTTATCTGGCACAACACATTTTTGCAATCTCAATTACCCAACAACAGTTTAAGATTGTGGCAGAATATTAATGCAGGATGGCGTCCTTCCCTCTAGATTGTCTGCCACGTCGTGTACCCAACTCCATCGCATTAGTACGCACAGCGTGCATGAGCACACGGCACCCTTGTGCAGTGTCAGTGAGTGGTGTTTAGTGCAAGTGAGAGCAAGACAGTGTTAGCATTTCTCCCCCTCGCCCCGGCAGCTCTCGCCGGAAAAGAGAGGGGCGGAAGGGTTTGGATTTTTAAACCAGAGTTGCAGGGCAAAAATTAAAGCAAAATTTATTCAAATACAAAAAAAAAATGCAAGGATGCGTGAAACACGCAAGAGATGCCCCTGCAATATTTATTCAGTATTTGGTTTTGTTTTTGTGAGTTCTCTGTGTTCATATCATGATGTCACCCTCATTTTGTCTCACTATTTAATCATTATTGTAAGTGTTTTACACGTAGAATTTATAGTTGAATTTTTGGATACATTTTTGCAAGAACAAGTGTGTGTACTTTGTCATTGAACCAGCACGTAAGTAGTTCTGGTACGCGACTCGCCGCCAAGTCGCGGCTGCGTGCGCGCGCCATACTTTGGTTATTGTTGAGTTTCTCAAGGGGTAGGCTGCGTCGCGTTGCGCTCCGGGTGCATTTACGTTTTTTGCGCCCACCACGTAGATTTCAAGACACAGTACTTAATTACCAGAACCTGTTTTGTTTTAGCACCTGGAGATGCCACCACTTGTTTCCCGAGACTAGCATCGCCCATGGGAGCTTAAGTATTTCCTTGTAATTGTTGTCTATGCGTTTGCGTGTTTTACGCAGTTTAGCCTACCTGGCAGGCATGCAGCAAGGACCCGCATGTGTTTCACTTTTCAGTGATTTGGTGTAATGTGCAAAGATAAATATATATATATATATACACGTTTGTTTTCAAATTACGTGTTTTTATTTCTGAGCACAGCCCATGAGGCATTTCGGGAATGGGTCCCCTACAACCCGCGGTCAAATGTGTCTTTCAACCACCTAAGTACGTGCAGTTTCACCTAAAGCAGTTGTAATCTCAGTTTAAGGCACGTGAGCCAGCCTTAATAGGCCCACTTAATTCAGTAACGTAAATACCAGGCACAAGGATACCTGACATCTTCAGCATCATTGGGGGCGTTTTCAAGAATGCAACCACCGAGAGAGTGGCGTACGTCCGGTCGATCGGCCGCACGACCCTGAAAGTAGCAACAACTTCACCTCGACACTGCCTGCCGATGGTGTCTGGCGCCCAGTCAGGTTACCCTTCCCAACAATCACTCCTCACCAGCCCCCGACATGCGTTAATATAATGGATACCACAAATATCAGTATTTAGAGTAGTTTCCCAAGCAAACAGATGTGATGGCCATAAAATGGGGTGTTACAAACATTTAACAAAGCCCTCATTAGAACTAACCCACAGCAGGGTGTCCAGCAATATTTTCTCAGTCAAGTTGTTGCTTAGGCTGTACTAAGGTTTATTCTACTCAGGTTGGGAACAAAGCGAGATTCCTTTGGGAAAGTTTGACACAGGGAAAATTTCTGCCGCAAGGTGTGCAGATGTTTCAACGAAGTCGCTTTTAAGATGGCGGTAAATGGAGAAATTATATTAATTTGTGTGTAAATGTGTGTGTTTGGCCCTAATTGTGATATGTACTTGCCCCAGATAAAATAATTAGTATTAATTAATTTTTTTTACTATTATTCACACCCTCCAACAGCATTTACAAAAATATAAATAAAATTACAAATGTGTGGGGCATTAGGCATTCATAAACAAGCTCAATTAATTGAAATTTTTTTAAGAATTTAAGAGCAAAATAAATTTAGTTGTCTGGTGGCAAAAATTTGTGTGTTTCAATAAATAGTGACAAGATTCTGTAGTGTAATTATAAGGCAAATTTCATTTTTTTAAATACAACATTTTGGTGTTAGCAGTTTTATTATGGAAGACTTGTAAATTGAACCTTCTTTACTATAATTATACATTAATGAAAAAAGATTTTATGGTGTTATTTTAATGCAAATTTCACAATTGAAAATTGTGAATTTAGTCTACCGGAAAAAAAAAATTTCTTGTGAGTGCATTAAAAATTATTGTTTTTTTCCTATAAATGCTTAATACAGTTAACCATAATGCATTACTACCTGCATATTCATATGAAAAAAACTAATGTTTATGCAATTACATAAATAAGAGTAAGCAACTTAATTGAACTTAGGTAATGTAGATAACAAAAATGGCTTAAAAGATGATTTTATAGAAAAATAAAACATTCCACAATGGAAACAAAATTTTTATATTTGCTTNACAAAAATGGCTTAAAAGATGATTTTATAGAAAAATAAAACATTCCACAATGGAAACAAAATTTTTATATTTGCTTTAACAATTTTGCATAGCTCACTAAATTATAATTTCACATTTGTATCTATGTAGCAGCAGATATTTGTTGCTCTTCNTTAACAATTTTGCATAGCTCACTAAATTATAATTTCACATTTGTATCTATGTAGCAGCAGATATTTGTTGCTCTTCCTCGCTCAACTTGAATGTTAAATAAAAACAAATTTATTTTCTAGTCTCATGTTTTGGTATGTTAGGAAAGTCAACAAGTTGAAAATTTACATTTTTTATCACCACTTATGTCATAAATTATGAGTTAAAATTATGTTTCATGGTTTCACACATAAATTTGTGTATTTAAGAAAAGTAATGTTTTATTTTGCATTTCAACCTAAATTTCAGCATTATTCTGTGCATTAACTTGCAATTTGGAGTTATTTCGGTTTTATCACCTTTCATTATGTATGATGTTGCCTCTAACAAGACAATAACATCAGGAACCAATATCATTTGTGTAGCTGGTTTGAAAGCCAATCTACAAAGTTTGGGATCTGGGTTTGAATCTCAGGTAATGGATGACTGCAATTTTTAGGTTTAGTAAGTAAGTCTTCCCCAACCTGACTGATCAGCTTCCAGAGATGAAGTGGTGGTAGTTAAATATATCAAAATAAAAAAAGTTGAATGGCCAATTGGATTAGAGAGAGAAAATATCTCACCGTGGCTACTTTAGTAACAAATTTACTGTTTTTTGTAGCAAGCACACCCAGCTATGATTTTCTTCAGGCTGCCTTTTTACTTGCAAAGTAATCAAGCTTTCAGATACTTTAACACATTTTCTAGTTCTTTCACTCATTTAGTACATCTGTGCCTTTCATATATTTGTGCAATGGCAGTTCTTGCCAATGGGTGCAGGGGCAAGTACCTTTCATGTGTAGAGTTTAGCACTGCACAAGAAAGAAACCAATGATATTTACGTCCTGAATGACATGTCAATGACATATCTACTCATTTTAATACTACACCAAGGGATTACAGATAATGTCGCCAAATGCTAGGCATAGATGTGTTTCACAGCGGCTTAGGGGTGCAGACGGTCTGCGTAGTATTTTGTCCTGGGTGGAGAAACATTGGATGGCTCAGAGATTGTCTAAGTCCAGTAGTTCTGAGGCACATGCCGACTGCACTTTAATATTTCAGACAATGTGACGTCAGCTCGACACACAGCAAGTGCATTCTGTCAGTGCTAAACTGCCATTCAAGTGCAGTGCCACGGAATCATGCTATTCAGATTAAGTTTTTTGAAATATTTAATTATTTCTCTTAATAACTTTGAATTCATTAGTGTATTTAGATTACTTTCATTTTTAATTACAGTTACAGCATGCACAAAGTTACATAAAAAAATATTTTCAGATGGAAAATAATGTTATTAAGTTTAATATGAAATGTGCTTGCATAAGTGATATTTACAATCTCACTTGATTTCCAAATATATAGGTGTGTATGTATGCATATTTATAAAGAAAAACACACACACATATACACATATTTGGACATTTGTATGTATATACAGGATGTTTTGTAACATATGTTACAGACTTTGGGAGGTGATTCCTTACGGAAAAACATTTTAAAAATGGCACTTGACTTAGGTCTGGAAACAACTCCTAAGGGCAGAAAACACCCCCAAAAGTTGGGCTTTAAAAATTATTTTTATTTAATAAAATGGAAACAAATTAATATTACGTTACAATATTTAAACATCATAACTTTACATGTGTGCTAGGTACTGCAGTTGTTTTGGCATGATGGAATAGGCATGCTCCCTGGCCTATAACAAGAAAGTTAGGTCCTTAGTCGCCCTGCATGCAGTTACGTGCACACAACCTGCACACCGCCCCAAGGGGAATCACCACACCGAATCACGCCTTGAGATACCATGTTCCGAGACCTAGCCGGATTATGCTAGGTGGAGCCCTTCACCAGCACATCGAGTTCGTCGCATCTCCTTTAGAGTGCCCCGGTAGTCGTCATCTGCCTTGCCGGCTGACGAAATGGCCATGCCGCGAAAATATGTAGCTGGGGCGCACTATTAGTAGTTCTTTTCTATAGGTTCAAAATTGTCCAGGGCATGTCTAAAAACTGTAGTCAAGTGACAAAAGCAATACAAACTCACAGTTGTTTGAAGTTCATTCTGCCTTCAAATAACAATGCAAATTTTGCANTCAAGTGACAAAAGCAATACAAACTCACAGTTGTTTGAAGTTCATTCTGCCTTCAAATAACAATGCAAATTTTGCATGTTTCTACCGATTAGTTAATATGTAATTTTAAGTAAACCTACTGCATGTTTCACCATGTAATTAAACCTAATTTTCTTGAGTTAAGTGATATTAAATATTAACTGCTCAATTCTAGCTAGTTTAGCACCTCTAATCATGTTTAAATATGGAGAAAAAAAAAAAGAAGAAAAAAAAAGGAGTAATCTATGTAGGCCTACTGCATGATATTTGGAAATAATAGTGGTGANTCAAGTGACAAAAGCAATACAAACTCACAGTTGTTTGAAGTTCATTCTGCCTTCAAATAACAATGCAAATTTTGCACGTTTCTACCGATTAGTTAATATGTAATTTTAACTAAACCTACTGCATGTTTCACCATGTAATTAAACCTAATTTTCTTGAGTTAAGTGATATTAAATATTAACTGCTCAATTCTAGCTAGTTTAGCACCTCTAATCATGTTTAAATATGGAGAAAAAAAAAAAAGAAGAAAAAAAAAGGAGTAATCTATGTAGGCCTACTGCATGATATTTGGAAATAATAGTGGTGATGATGATGATGATGATAATTATATTGTCTGTGTAGGTTTCATGCTCTCAATTAGCAAATGTGTTTTTAATCACACAATGAAACCAATAAATTTTGACGGTAGAAGATTTTTTTTTTATAAACCTACAGTTTTTTTTTAGGAGATAGTTTCGTAATGTTGTAACAATAAAATATGAGTTTGTAAGCATATTAAATGGTAGAACTCTTCATTGTAAAATACAATTGTGAACACTATTTGGGAATACTTGCATTTTTGTAAAAATTGCAGTGTTTTTATTGTGTTAGCTTGAAATCAGATATAAATTTTCAATAATATGGGCAAGCCACAAAACATTTTATAGCAACAAGCGAATAGGAAATTATTATCCATGAGCTCCAAAAATTCACTGGTCGACAGTTCGAAAACACACATCGCATTCTTAAAAATAGTTCCTCCTCTTTTGAACGCTGTGAGGTGAGTACAAAAAGAAAAAAACTTAATATGTCACTATAGTCGATTCATGGTTACTTCCAACTTTTCTGAAACCCTGCTAAAGTTTTACTTCCAGGATATTCCTCCGCCTCATGCAAACAAAGCTTAACTGAATCTAGAAAATTGCACCAAAGCGGCAACACACCGCATTTGCGTGCGCTCAGTGCAATCATATTTTGCATAAGAACTATTTTTTACTAGGCATTATCAAAACACATATTTTTCTCTGTTTTTATTTGTATTAATTTTGAATGAAATATTATAATTTATAGATTTAATAAAAGTAAAAGTTCAATTTAAGCAAAACTAAAATACTTTAATACTAGCACAAATANATTATAATTTATAGATTTAATAAAAGTAAAAGTTCAATTTAAGCAAAACTAAAATACTTTAATACTAGCACAAATATAAAATGATTGTTATATGCAACATATTTACGAAATGAGGAAACACATCATACATGGAATGATTTTTCGAAGGTTTGATTCAAAAAGTGTGAAGGAACTGCGAATACACTACACCAGCAAAAATAACAAATAGGACTACTCTAAAAAACCTTAATGCAGCCCGATAATTCATNAAAAATGATTGTTATATGCAACATATTTACGAAATGAAGAAACACATCATACATGGGATGATTTTTCGAAGGTTTGATTCAAAAAGTGTGAAGGGACTGCGAATACACTACACCAGCAAAAATAACAAATAGGACTACTCTAAAAAACCTTAATGCAGCCCGATAATTCATTTAATACAAAAAGAAATATAATAAACTGCAGACAGATGTCTTACACATGAATCACCAGTCGCATGTGCTTGAAAACACTGAAACACAACTTAAGTCTCTTACGGAGCATGCCTACCTGGAGCTGTTTTCTAATCCTGATGCCAAGAAGCTCAAGGAGAGATAATGACAACACTGCCACGCACATCGAGGGTGCCACCGTCGCTACGCGCAGGGCTCGGAACTGACGTGCCACTTCTTGTCATGCTGCATGTACCCATGCGACTTACGGAGCATGCCTACCTGGAGCTGTTTTCTAATCCTGATGCCAAGAAGCTCAAGGAGAGATAATGACAACACTGCCACGCACATCGAGGGTGCCACCGTCGCTACGCGCAGGGCTCGGAACTGACGTGCCAGTTCTTGTCATGCTGCATGTACCCATGCGACTTACGGAGCAACCCTATCCATTCATTGGTGGAAAGTTCGCAGCATGGTTGAGTGCAGAACACTGGGGTACTTCTGTATGTATCAGGCGAAAATATTTTCAGATACACCACTTTGAAAATCATACTGAGATCTGTTGGAGTGCTTCAAAATGGCGTTTCTAATGTGCACAATGCCTTGAAAGTAATTGGCAGGTGTAGAAAAAAAAGTAGAATACAGTAGAATTCAAACACACAGCAATGCAGTTCAAGCATCAAGTAGGTAGGCTTATGTCCTATAAATTAAACAATTAAACTACAAAATTACTTTTTGTTTGATACCTACCTGAATTAATAGGTCCCTGTAGAACAATTATAAAAGTCTTCTGTAGTAAGCAGATGTGTTTCAAATTTTATTTTTATATATATATATACATATATATATATATATATATAAATTAAAATGTGCCATAAAAATTAATTTACATCCTTTTTAAAAACAGCTGTGAATCTTTTTCCCACAGCCGATTGCTCTTTGCCTTTCTTAAAGCTTGGAATGTTGTTAAAAATGTTCCCTAAGACATTTATTATAATCTCGATTTCACTTTCATTTCAGGCTGAAAATACTCATCATATTTATATGTACTCAAAACATTATTTTCTTTTCAGCCTCTCACAAAAAAGGATGAATGAGATAAACCAAATATCAAGATGTAGGTACTGTAACTAAATCTTTTCTAGCCATTGATTCAGAATGATACAGCACTAAGTACTGCTTTAGTGAAAGTTGGTAGCAGGTTGGACATGCCGACCTAAGTGTCAGTTGTGCAAACTCAGATTCCTTTGGCATAGTTACTGGATGCTCCTTACGGAGTGAAAGAGTGCAATGTGATATTTTCCCCATCATCACCCTTATCAATCTACATTCTACGTGTAATGCCTTTATCCATTGTTCACAACAATGTATAAAAATAATAACAATGGTATGTTAATTACTGAATGTTTCTCCTCTCATTCCGGTGCTAGTATTTGTTTAGACGTATCTAAAAACAGATCTCATGCTAGTTTAGTCTTTCTTAGCAACAACAAATAAGTCCTCTAAAATAGCAATTTTAGATTCTGCAAAAATATTTTCTTACATAAAATGCAGAAAAAAAAAAAAAAAAAAATTAATTATGTGTGATCTTGAAACTGTAAAATAACTGACAGTAATTTACAATTTTGATACATTTTAGTGGACAGTAATAAAATATCACGTTAATTAGGTTATAAAACCAAAACAAGTACAATAGTTTAAATTGTAATAATCTTAGAACAAAGCTAAATTTCACATTGTAAATAACCTAATTGTTTTGTTGCAGTGAACTGCTATGAAGAAACGACGACATGGAAACAAATCACCAGTCCCCTCAACACAAGAGCCCAAGACAAGCCAGCACGTAGACGACCAGCTGTCAGACGACGATACCAACCAGGGGTTCGGCAACTGGCTCAAGTCTGAAGAAGGATTCGAGTACATGAGACTTTTCGTTATTGTCAATTCCATAGTTGTGATATTCACCATGTCTTGGTCACACATGAGCGAAGTGTTCNTCGTTATTGTCAATTCCATAGTTGTGATATTCACCATGTCTTGGTCACACATGAGCGAAGTGTTCGGTGTAATTCGTTCATATTTTTACGAGTAGCTAGCCTAAATAAAAAATACCTGACACATTCACATAGGCCTACACCTGTGAGTTTTCAAGGGGATTTATATATATTTATTTGTAGGCCCCAGGGCTTAACAATACAAAAGTGTTACTCAAGGACAAGGAGAGTCTGTTACTTAACAATGTTTCCACTTGTGGCGGGACTTTTCAGGGTGGTGTTCTTATCTGGTGCAATTCTGTGGTACACTCTTTCTGTGTGGAAAAGTNACTTGTGGCGGGACTTTTCAGGGTGGTGTTCTTATCTGGTGCAATTCTGTGGTACACTCTTTCTGTGTGGAAAAGTATGGATAGTTATTACAAGGACGAGTTCAAGAAAATTATTGCGAAATACGATGAAAAAGATAAGTTGATGAAATCTGACACAGCAAATAAACTACATGATAGCAAGCCGACTGTAAGTGGTGAGTCTGACTTGGACAACTCGAAAATTCACGTAACATCGGAAAAGGATTCTTGTTCCAATGGTATTCAGAATGATGTTGGGTCTACTTTAGCTAAACATGAATTAAATGATGTAAACCAGGGACTAATAACACACATGACAGAAACTCCTGACACACATAATATATACTCAGAATCAGAAAATGGTCCTAATGAAAATATCTGGTGGTCTAAAGAAACTGACGAAGAGTTGTGTCCATTTTTNACTCAGAATCAGAAAATGGTCCTAATGAAAATATCTGGTGGTCTAAAGAAACTGACGAAGAGTTGTGTCCATTTTTGACAGATATAGAGGACACACAACAAACCTGTAAGAATCCGAGGCCATGAATTTAATTTCCACCCAAAACCACACAATATTTTTCCTGTCGGACCCGCAAAATGTGAAATATTGCCGCCTTTTATTTTGTTTAAACTGTTNACAATATTTTTCCTGTCGGACCCGCAAAATGTGAAATATTGCCGCCTTTTATTTTGTTTAAACTGTTCTAAACGCCACCGTGTACATGTATAAGCTCCTGTCAAAACATGGCATATGAGTAAAGTGGTGCGAGTATCCGTAGACGAAAATATTTTTGATTAGGTTATAGTAAAATATAGGCTTACNATCTTGAAACTGTAAAATAACTGACAGTAATTTACAATTTTGATACATTTTAGTGGACAGTAATAAAATATCACGTCAATTAGGTTATAAAACCAAAACAAGTACAATAGTTTAAATTGTAATAATCTTAGAACGAAGCTAAATTTCACATTGTAAATAACCTAATTGTTTTGTTGCAGTGAACTGCTATGAAGAAACGACGACATGGAAACAAATTACCAGTCCCCTCAACACAGGACCCCAAGACAAGCCAGCACGTAGACGACCAGCTGTCAGACGACGATACCAACCAGGGGTTCGGCAACTGGCTCAAGTCTGAAGAAGGATTCGAGTACATGAGACTTTTTGTTATTGTCAATTCCATAGTTGTGATATTCACCATGTCTTGGTCACACATGAGCGAAGTGTTCGGTGTAATTCGTTCATATTTTTACGAGTAGCTAGCCTAAATAAAAAATACCTGACACATTCACATAGGCCTACACCTGTGAGTTTTCAAGGGGATTTACATATATTTAATTGTAGGCCCACGGCCTAACAATACAGAAGTGTTACTCAAGGACAAGGAGAGTCTGTTAGTTGTTAACAATGTTTCCGCTTGTGGCGGGACTTTTCAGGGTGGTGTTCTTATCTGGTGCAATTCTGTGGTACACTCTTTCTGTGTGGAAAAGTATGGATAGTTATTACAAGGACGAGTTCAAGAAAATTATTGCGAAATACGATGAAAAAGATAAGTTGATGAAATCTGACACAGCAAATAAACTACATGATAGCAAGCCGACTGTAAGTGGTGAGTCTGACTTGGACAACTCGAAAATTCACGTAACATCGGAAAAGGATTCTTGTTCCAATGGTATTCAGAATGATGTTGGGTCTACTTTAGCTAAACATGAATTAAATGATGTAAACCAGGGACTAATAACACACATGACAGAAACTCCTGACACACATAATATATACTCAGAATCAGAAAATGGTCCTAATGAAAATATCTGGTGGTCTAAAGAAACTGACGAAGAGTTGTGTCCATTTTTTACAGATATAGAGGACACACAACAAACCTGCAAGAATCCGAGGCCATGAATTTAATTTCCACCAAAAAACCACACAATATTTTTCCTGTCGGACCCGCAAAATGTGAAATATTGCCGCCTTTTATTTTGTTTAAACTGTTCTAAACGCCACCGTGTACATGTATAAGCTCCTGTCAAAACATCGCATATGAGTAAAGTGGTGCGAGTATCCGTAGACGAAAATATTTTTGATTAGGTTATAGTAAAATATAGGCTTACCTCGCACAGTAGTAAACAAAATCACGTGGAACCCGAAGTATATCAGCTATTCCTGAAAACGAACATCACACGGGTTACAAGTGTTAACAGCCAATTATTTTGATTTTCTTGTAAAAGCACTCGTATAAAACAATTCGAAAATTGTTCATTTGTTACCTAAAATCAGGTGAACGCTGAACTGTCAAATGTTATCAAGCACAAACACACGGTTTTAATACAGCGAATTCAAAAACCTAAACCGCCATTTTAATTCACAAACAGCTGACTAAAAATGACTGCTATTGGTTGCACACGCAAATTGACGCAGAAGTAGAAGTACGAACAAGTGAATGCTGCGAAATGCCAGATATTTTTGTCTTGAAAGGAACGTGAAAAAAAAAAATCTTTAACATACTTTTGTAGCTTTAAAATTTCACATCCCTTGCTAAATCTTCAAATCCTATTGAATTAGGTCAAAATTTATCTACTGTCTTTGGTGATCTACCGAATCTACAAATCGATTTTGTATAACATTTGAATATCAGAGGAAAGAGCGCAGCACCGGGACGTTCGATTAGTTTGGTGCTGCCATCTATTATGCTTTTAATACAACATGAACGAAGTGTGAATAAAAGCTTCATAGAAACGCTGTTTGAGGGGAGCTGAGAAGTCTACTTACAGTAAAATTTGCCAGAAAATTTTAGAATTTAGTAGGAAATCATTTCTTTTTCATAACATCATAAATTGCGTTACCACCAATTTTTTTGACGTGACAACGTCTTAAATTAGGTTGCGGCTGGGAGTCACTTATGAAAAAGTGTAACGCTCGNTAGAAACGCTGTTTGAGGGGAGCTGAGAAGTCTACTTACAGTAAAATTTGCCAGAAAATTTTAGAATTTAGTAGGTCATCATTTCTTTTTCATAACATCATAAATTGCGTTACCACCAATTTTTTTTAGGAATAAAATGAATACATACCACGTCCTCACCAAATATGAAGTAGCTATACGGAGTAGAAGCAAATACGGCTGAAAAATAGTTTTATTAATTTTATGTTGGTATAGAGGCACCCAGTAGATTCAGAATTTGAACGTGTGTTCATTGAATATATGGTTTGTAACAACATTCAGCAATGGATAATAACAAGTTTTACAAAAAATCAAATTCTAAATGAATAATAGTTATAAGCACATAATTTCACTACGACTGTGTATATAACATAATTTGAAAATAAAAACCAGTNTTAAATGAATAATAGTTATAAGCACATAATTTCACTACGACTGTGTATATAACATAATTTGAAAATAAAAACCAGTAACCTAATTATAACCTAACTAATCACATATACAATTATTAACAATTATATATTGATAAAAAATTTAATAAAAAAATTAATTACTGTTTTTAAAGTATTAAAATCATTACATTCTCATATAAAAACTTTGTAAGTAGTCTTTAATTTCATCTATATTATAGAAACTTATGCTTAAAAAAAGTGAAATTTTTTTTTAACAAACTTGTTTATGTCCTTTTTAGAAGTTACTTATTTTGGTAGCGTGTTAAATAATCTAATACCTGAGTTGTAAATACCTTTTTCGAATAAAGAACTTGTATGCTGCATAACTCGCAGCTTATAGGCATTTCTAGTATCGTATTGACGAACATTTTCATTTTTGTAAAAACTNTTGTATGCTGCATAACTCGCAGCTTATAGGCATTTCTAGTATCGTATTGACGAACATTTTCATTTTTGTAAAAACTGTCTATGTCCTGTTTTACAAATTTAATTAGGCCTACGTGAATGACATATTCAATAAACATAGTTTTTATTTCATAGGCTCTGAAAAATGGTTTACAAGAGGTTCTTTTGTTTACACCAGATATGATACGTTNATAAAAACTTTGTAAGTAGTCTTTAATTTCATCTATATTATAGAAACTTATGCTTAAAAAAAGTGAAATTTTTTTTTAACAAACTTGTTTATGTCCTTTTTAGAAGTTACTTATTTTGGTAGCGTGTTAAATAATCTAATACCTGAGTTGTAAATACCTTTTTCGAATAAAGAACTTGTATGCTGCATAACTCGCAGCTTATAGGCATTTCTAGTATCGTATTGACGAACATTTTCATTTTTGTAAAAACTATCTATGTCCTGTTTTACAAATTTAATTAGGCCTACGTGAATGACATATTCAATATACATAGTTTTTATTTCATAGGCTCTGAAAAATGGTTTACAAGAGGTTCTTTTGTTTACACCAGATATGATACGTTAAGCGTTTTCTTTTTTGAACAAAAATATTTTTTACTATGACTTGAAATTCCCCAAAATTCAATTGCATACGTCATTGCAGAGTGAAAAAAAAGCATAATATATCATCATTAGTTTTTTTTCTCTAAAATTGAACTACGGGTTCTTAAACATATAACAAATTGTAGAAAGTTTATGTCCTAACGTAATGATATGTCCATACCTAGTCAATTTCTTATCTATTTGTAAACCTAAAAATCTCACTACAACAGCTTCATCAACTTTTTTTATTTTTGTAAGTATTAAAAATTTGTACTTCATCCTTACCTTTTTGACAATATTGGATGTACTGTATCTTTTCAATATTCATTAATAATCTATTTATTTGAAACAATTTATCTAAGGATGTTAATGTTTTCTCAGTAATATGCCTAAGATTATCAAGGTTGGATCCTGTGGTTATAAGGCGGGTATCATCAGCAAATAGTGTTACGTTGCCGTTTTCTAATTTTACTTCGTAAATCATTAATATAAATAAGAAATAGTACGGGGCTTAATATGCTCTCCTGTGGAACCCCAGTATGAATTTTTTGCCAACTTGTAATTACTTTTTCATCATACTATTCGTAGAGTTTGTGCTCTATTTAGTTAAGTAAGAATTTAAAAGGTTATAGGAATTACCTTTAATTCCCAGATTGTATAATTTGTATAACAGAATATCATGGTTCACTTAATCAAATGCCTTAGATAGGTCGCAGAATATACCATATGCATCGTGTCCTTTAGCAAGTAATTTAATAATTTTTTTAGTTAGCTGGAAAATAATAGTTATAGTTGATTTTTTTTTTTGGAATACACTCTGTTCTTTACAGATTATTTGTAATTTTTCTAAAAAATAAAGTTAACCTTATATGAAGTGTTCTTTCAAATATTTAAAAAAAAAATGGATAGTAAGCTAATGAATGGGTCTATAGTTTTCCAATTTATTTCTATCTCCCTTTATATATATACATATATATATATATAGAGGCAATATTTTTGCTAACTTCAAACATTTAGGGAAAAAACCTAATTTGAAAGATTGATTTATTATTATGTTTAGAGGCTTTAAAATGTTGTTGTAGCATCCTTTAATTATGGCATTTGATAAGCCATGAATATCGTGTGATTTTTTGTTTTTTAAACCCAAGATTGTTTTACTTATTTATTTTTCATTTCTTGGATATAAAATAAAATGTAATGGATTTTGGAAAGTGTTTATTTTCTTTAGTTCATTTAAGTTAACACTGATATTTACAAAATAAGAGTTGAAGGCATCTGCAACTTCCATCCCGGAAGTTGTTAAGTTTCCATTTATGTATACTTAAAATTTATCTTTCTGCTTTAATGATTTATTTTCAATCTTATTATTTATCATTTGCCAAACCACTCTTGGTTTTTCCATACAACATAATATTCTTTTACTGTTATAACTTTTTTTTTGCTGCATTCACTACTTTACGATATGATCTATAATACTCAAGGAAATTTCTATTGTTCGTCTGTTTACTTTGTTTGTTTAAATATTTTAATTTTTTCCTTGCAATAGATATTCTTGCACTAATACATTCAGGTTTATCTACAACTTTTTTTAAAATTTGACCTACTTCTAATTATAGTAGTTAGAAAGGACTCTTCAAAATCTAAGATGTCCCTAACCGATTACAAATTGCATTATTACTATACGTGCGTGCGTGTGGTTAGGTAATGAGGGGCGCAAACAGCCATTTTTAAATCCATCTGAATGAGATTAGAAATACAAAGTAAGAATATATCTTGGTAATTATATAGAATATGAGCTTTTCCGAAAATTGGGAAAAACAACACCTGCAAATGTTATATACGGTCATTACTAGTCACACTTAATAGAAATTTTATTGGGGCTTCATGTTGATACCTGCCAAATGCTGAAGTTTGGAAGTAGGTATTGATTCTGCTCTGCGGCGTGAGGCGCCAGCACTTGATGCTAGCTCTCAGTGATAGGGCGTATAAATACGTCGACACTGTTGTCTCTAGGTCCAATTTACTAATAACATACCCTATACTTGTGAGTTCATATAATCGAGTTTTATTGTTGCTTGAACAGGTTAACTGGTACATGAACTCACGAGACAATACTCCCCTCCCCTTTTTCTATGTAGGCTACGTATGGTTTTCTGCTGCGACTGGCGTCGGGAGGAGGGGGGAGGGGAAGATTCTTCACACTTGGTGTAGAACTACTTATCTGACACTGCTGCGCTGTCTTCCCTCGGCTGGTGGCTTGGTGGGGCGTCCCGACGCCTGACCTCGAAGTTCCTCATTCTCGGGTCCATGCAGGACTCTGCATTTGACGATGTCGGACTGGCTTTTCTCGGATGCTTCCCGCCGCACGTCCCGCTTGACGGCCTCCGACTGAGGTCCACATCTTGATGCATTCTCGATCCTCGACTGACTTCGACTGACTGACTGACTGCTCGATCCGCGACTGACTGGTTCGACGTCTCTCAACTGACTGCCCTGTTGCTCCCCCCTTCGTGTGGTTTTGTAGTGTCCATCACCATATTCAACTTGCCCCATCTCTGCATGTGTCCGGAGTGCTTGTCATCCCCCTGGGTCATAAAACACGTGGCCGCTGCTCGTGTGGTCCGCAGCCGGCCTGGCGTCGTCCCTTGGTTCTGGCCTGGAAGTTTATTGTCCCTTTCTGCACGCATGTCTGCTAAAAGCTCTCATGGTTTATTGTGGTACAAGTCCGGGACAGGCGCAGCTGGTGGTGGGATTTTGGTGTCCCTTGGGCAGCTGCAAAATGCAGCTGTGTCCGCGCCCTGGTGCCTTCCGTTGTCTACGGATGTCGTGTGCACGTGCAGGAACAGTTGCACGTGCAGAAACCTTTGGTAGCGTGCCTTTGCAGCTGCGAGGCTCCTGGCGTCACTCGGCCGGCACGTCCACAAAACCCTTAATCCTTATTGCGGTCGTACGCCCGCGAGCTTCGCCAGAGCGTGTGTTCTGACGAATAAAATATAGGGACGCAGAATGCGTCAATGTCATTTGCAATATATATGATGAAATGTGATCGCGAGGAACGCTATTAAGATCGGAGAGTTTATGCTGTGAAATGTATGTCAAATATAATTCTTTCGGTCCGCAGAATCGTGTTTCATGCGAAAAAACGTCTGGAAATGAAATTTACTTTACGAAACGTTAGTCACAAGGTGTGTTTTTGCCGTCGCGCTAGGGTTATACAGGCATAAACCACGGTGCTTAAGCGGTGTCGGAATATCATTTAATTCTGTTAAATTTCTCAAGACTTACCTTGTCTATATTCACGAGAGGATTGTACTACGTAACATACTAGTAGTATAAAAATACACATAAAGTACGTCATACAAAAAGACGTTCACATGTGGTGTTTATAAACAGTAGACGTCACGATACACGTCAACCAATGATGCACAGAGACAGGAAACAAATGTGCGTAGAATTTGGTTTACGTTACAGTTGTATGCTGGGAATGTACTCAAATTCAGTCTATCGTGTGAATTTGACTGTGTGGAGGTTTGTGATATACAAGTGCTCTTACGCGTGTTTCATTGTTATTCATTCCGTTTGACGCATTGTATCAAATTATTGTGCGAAAATAAGAGTGTTTCTGTGCCATTATATCCGTGTGAAGTGTTAAAATATAATAATTGTGCGGAAATGTGAGTGTCTGTGGAGTTTCGACAAATTGAATAGAGGTTGACGTGTCGTGCTTTATCGGCAATTAATCGCCTAGGAGCTATGATTGCCACCTCCATGGGTGAGTAACGTAATGCATTTGCAGTTTTAGCATGGAAAGTGTATATAGTGTAGTGAACTGTACTGTGTAATGTTGCTGGTGAGAGTGGTCATTGAAGAGCTTACGTACTTTTGCCGCCAGTCATGTAAAATGCAGCAGACATAACCAAATCAAACTTGACTTCACGATAGGTGAATCACAAGAGTGGATGACCCGACGCAAGCTTACTTATTATGGTTTTCGTAACACACTAACTCGTGTCTGCACACATCACCCCCTGTATTCATATATCGTCAAGTTAGGTTGAGCTAGGTTAGGTCTTCCTGCATTTAACGTGGTTAAGGAACCTAAATTACATGTAATTTACATACATTTTACGTGTTTTACCCTACAATTCCCCTCATATCCGTAGCCCTACCCACTGTTGTATTTGGTAGTTTGTAATGCGAACATCGTAATGCCCCTAGTAAATTCGTGTTCTGTGTGATAAGTAATGCCAATTTATACCATTTTTCAGTAAATTTTTTGTTATTTTCGGAAAAGCCCCTATTCTATATAATTACTTATCTAAACATCGCAAATAGTCAACACCACATTAAACCTAATTTAATTTTAGTAGTCGGTCGTCTCGAATACGCAGACTGTATTCTGAAAATACAGAACTGGTAAGATTCTTTTTTATCCCCCCCACCCCCCGGCAAATGCAACCGCCCACTCATGCCCTTGCGTACCTGCATAACAATTATATACATAAAAAAATTATTAACATTTGCAATTGCAATAGAAATACTAAAAATGTTTACAAAACTTTGCATCTTTCAAGGTAACTAAATATAATTTTACACATTTATTAAAAAGTGTTGTAAGAGTTCGGTTTGACCCACTCGAGTGCTATGACTCTGTATGCTAAACTTGCAATCAGTACAGAAATTATTTACAAAAAATTACACTAAAAAATTATTCACTACATATGTAACATAATACTTAACTAAAAATTTCTACATCTAGTACCGTACATTACAAACTAAATGTATGTTATAAATTCATCATTAGCTAAAATATATGTAAACGCTAAACAAAAATACTAGAATAAAAGGATTTTTAAAAAATTCATTTATCTATTTTAAGCCTTCGTATAATTCATGAAAATACATTCTTGGATAAAGGATTTGTCATAACCAATATTTGATATGAACTGTAGAAAATATTACCTACTAGCCTAACTAAGATAAAGAAAGCAAAATACATATTTCAGTCACTACACTTCTACATGCTGTAACATGACATTACGTATAATAAATCACGGTTATACGAAGTAAATTTACTATATTTGGAATATATAAAAAAAATCACTACTTTCATATCTGTGAAATATACCAGCACTATTATATTCTATATTGCTAGCAAGCATTAAAAATCTCTTGAAAAAAAAAGTTAATTTGTTACGTTTAATGTTTTCAAATTGTTTTTCATTAGGTATTGTACTTTTTTTTTTCATGGCATATATTTGTTAAACGTTTGCATAAGGGAGAACCACAGTCCTTTCTGAAATATTTTTAATGAACACGAAAGAATATGCAGATTGTTTTGTGATCTTGTTTTACATGCACGATAGTTTAATAAAATTCTTAAAAAATGTATTGAAATATTTTGATATATTTATTTATTTTATGCATGTACAAACATGCCCATTGTAATATTCGGGATGTTTAAACGAAGTGCTGCGTGGGTGATCAGGTTTTACCCCATCCAGTATCTGTTAACCGTTTTTGTCAAAAAAACCTGTTTTACATCACTTGAATTACCCCATTGCGTAACGCCATTGTCCTAATGAGAATGAACATAAACATGCTGTGCAATTATATATTTCTATTGTTAATATTTACTATTCTGTTCATATCTCTTACGACAAAGCATTGAGAATTTAGTTTTGTGATATAATATTTTATATGTTTTTACATTCGTTTTCATCAATTTGTAGCCCTGAAAGTTTTGTAGTCGGTACTTTTTTTTTCTTTAAAACTGTGTTTCTAAAAGATATTTTCAGATTAAATTAATTTCTAGTTCTTAAATTAATATTTATGTGAAGTTTGTCTTGTCTACATTTAATTTTTGTTGGATAGTGGTAAACCATTCATAAAGAATTTACATATTTATTAACTAAAAATATTTAATTTTTCAAATGATTCATGTTGTGCTAATATGTTAATATTATTAAAAAATAAAATAACTAATGCATATTTATGTAAATATTGTAAAAGGTATTTTAGTTGGATAGATAGTTTAATATTGTAGTTTTCCCTCAGTAATAGGCATCTGTTCGGCCCACAACTTGCTCGGGTGGTACATCATGGTGTTCGCTGACGAGGCAGCAGGTGTGCTACTACTTGATGTATTCCTATTCTCCGTGGCTTGTGGAGAATCACGCAGAGGAACCTGCCTGGGATCGGGTTGTGTCCAGTGCTCTGTGATGTTACCCTCAACTGCAAATCTCTGATTGATGCTGCGACTCGGTCAATTTTCTCCTCCACGTAGGTGACCTGCTCTCCTACTTTGGTTGATCTGGCTTCGGTTCTGGCCCTCTCTGCGTGAGATGCTTTTTCCTCCTGTCTAAAGCGTTGGTCACTGCGTCCACCAAATGAGTCTAGTTGGGCTGACATCCTCCTGCCTATTTCATCAGCATTGCAGGAGCTTGCTGGTTGTCTCTCTGGCGCCGTTATACGCTGTTGGCAATCTACCACTTGGATGCAGTACTGCTCCTTTATAAACTCTAGCTCGCTCCGAGTAGTGGCTATGTCCTCTCTTAATTGACCAGACGTGTTTTCTTACCTAGTATTTATAGACTCTAACTAAGTCTGTACATGGGTAATTTGGGCCGTGTGACATTTCTGTTTAGTTGAGTGATTTGGACACTAAGTTGAGCCTGTATTGCTCCATGTTGTTCTGTTAGGGTGTTCTGGAGCCTTTCACCCTGTTCTGCCATACGTTGCTCTAGTCTTTCTGCCTGTTCTCTAACTTCTTTAGCCTGTTCTCTCGACTGTTGCTCTAGCCTTCCTACCTGTTTCTTAGTCTGTTTCGACTGTTGCTCAATAAGAGCGGCAATTCGCTGGTTACCCTCGGTGTTGTCGCCTAATGTGCTTGGCTGTACATCTTGTTGTTCCGCCAGTGCTATCCTAACTGCTGTGTTGTCTACATGTGTAGCTCCAGGTGCTTCAGCTGTTGTGTTTTGTGTAAGGTCGTTCAACTTTGCCGTGGCATCAAGTAGTAGCGTATTCAAACTGTTAATATCGTGCTTCTTAGATAGTAGGGTGTTCTAGACTTTCGACTCATAAATTCGCAGTGCAGCTAACAGTTAAAACTGTTTGGCCCCGCGTTTTAGCGCCAGAAATTTTGTAACGTATTGTGTAAAGTAACATACAAAATTGTAGTAGATAGTGTGCGTGAGTGCTCTTTGCCCAGTTTACACTGCAGAACATACGAGGAGAAGTACAACCCAACATATATGTGACCACCAATAACACGTACCAAATGTAATTTCTGTAGTACCGCCAGGCAGATACTTTCTAAAACGTGTCACCATCTGCAAGACAATATGCTAAAGAGAAATATACAACACCTAACTGCAGACGAACTACGCTAAATGAAAACAGTGGCAGGTCTGATTCTTTCAAAATTTTAATAGGATGTATGAAGCAAAGTTTGAACATATTATGATGAGCAGGGAGATTAAAATATAACTAAGCATTAAAAAATTATACTTTTAATTATCAAGGTACTTGAATATGATTAAAACTACCGATTCACAACTCTCAAATTATAAATATTGTGGCCGACATTTATGTCTGAGCATGGAATATATATTAAAGAGCATTGAATATACATTAAACAGCATGGAATATATATTAAAAAGCACGGCATATATATTAAAGAGCATGGAATATATATTAAATAGCATGTCTCTTTCGTACATAATGTTCGTGGTTCAAAAGCATCTGTGCAAACTAAATTTAAAATATATAATTGTGGTGCAGGATAAAACGTTAATTAAGAAGAGCTGCGCGCTGTTTTAACTGGTTCAGACTTATCTGGGAATTAAAATGTTGGTCTTCGCAGACAGCAGTTAGCCGAATTGTCACGTAAAAGTTTCATTGTAGACATCCCCGCAGCTGTAGTAGTTCCTCTTCTACGTCGAGCTCTCTCCTAAATATTAAGCTCACGGGCTTGTATGCACGTAAACACAGTCCTTGCACATTCACTTTATTATCGCGGAAGGCGAAGCGTAACTGATATTTAACACGGTTGCCGTCCGAACTCAGGCTTCTTCTTAGCTTGAAAATATTATCACGCCTTCGTACTCCTACTTGCCTGGTTTTGTAGCTATTCGGACTCGTGTACCGATAAATTAATGCAAATTCCTAGCTGTGTGATTACCTCAGATCACAACAGCCCTAGCGAAGGATCCAATATGGCTTTAAACTTCCTAAAAACAATTTAAAACGTTCGCAGGGAAAGTAACAATTTTCAACAAACTTATTTTAAAATAAACAAATTCTCCCATAGGTTAGCTAGTATTGCCTCACATAGTTATAACATTAAATATTTTTTGCAAATAACAAAATATTGGCAACTTTTTCTCTCAGGGAGAAATTAAATTCTTTATCAGTTCTGATTTTTAACAAAATATATTTCTTTTAATTGTAAACAAACGAGACTGATAGTTCAGCTGGCTGATAAAATGTTAACCTACATGAAAAACAATGTCAAAATAAATAAATAATTCGTACGGCATTCAATTATGGTATGTAGGTTAGTTAAACAAATTTGTACTCTCAAATTATATACGTCTTTTATCTCAAACCTAGATCATCAAAATAATTAAAACAATAATTAAAATTCCATGTGTTACATTAGAAACATGTTTGAAAAGCTCGATGTATTTTACGACGCTCTTTTAGCGCCAGAGCTTTTAGATTCTAGGAAACGGCGGAGCGCGCCTCTGCGAAGTGTCGCGCCAAAACCTGTTACACAAAATGGAAAGGAAAACGGTTCTCCTGCCACATGAGACTCACTCGTTCAGTGTAACACAATATCTTTCAGTTTTTTTAAGTATGCAATGTTTTGTGACGTAAATTTTATATGCATATTACATTTATAATCTTAGTTATATTTTACACGCAATGTAAGATCTCTCAACTTCAGGAACTGGGTAAGGAGAATGAACATTTGTTGTGTGCTATAATAACAAGCAATTATAATTTTGCTCTTCGAAGCAGTACATTCTTTATTGACATTTAAAAATATGAATATCTCTTTTAGTCATAATCTTTCCCTGAACCTGTGACATTTTTTCTGTGAGAAGTAAAATATGATTATACAGGTAGTTAGGATACGTATTTCAAACATTTCTGTTATTGTGATTTTGGGTTTCGGTTTAGTTTATTTTCTTTGTGAACTTAAGGACACTGGACATAGGTATTTCCGTAATTGCAATATTTATAAATAATAAAATTACATAAAAAAATAGCAATTAAAATTTTTCTGCACGGTACCAAATGTTTTCAAAGTAATATAATTCAGTAAATTAATTTCCAAAGAGTTATCATTAGCAAAATAATGGCGGAGAAACCGAGGAACGAAGTTAGTCTGTGCCCGACAAATTGCAAAATTGTTATTACTTATTACCATGCAGTTTACAGGAAATGCTACACTAGGTAATTTACAGTTTATTCTATTTCACGAACGAGTGCACCTTTCTGACAGCCAGTGTCTAGTGATGTATCATAAACGATGTGAACATCAGCCGATGCACGTTACCTTACTTAATGATATTGCTGCATTAAACATAGCTCCTTGAAACATTTTACAGACTAAACGCAACACACACTACTTGTCGACGCATGTCACCACTAATAATGGCCTCCTTCCAGCTTCCTAACCTAATGTTCAACAATTTGCCGCCAACGTGACGTCATTGCATAAATAACTCATGTTGTTGAGTATGCTCGTTGCAGGGCACATCCACGGGTGCCATACCAGCTGTGGCACGGTAACAGACTCCATGTGCGAGTGTTTGCTTGTTAGAAATAGACGAATGGTTGTATTATATAAAAAACAAATAAAAAAATTCGTATCAAAATAATGACAACAATCAACATTTTGTATTCCATTATGTATTAAATTTTTGATAATATCTTCCAAAACATTCAAAATAAAATTAATTTTTTTCGATATTTTAAGTTTTACGTAAGAGTGGTTACAATCACGAACTGATCATCAGACCCTTTTCTTTTATTTCTTAGTGCCTTACGGAAGCTTCACGAAGTATCTCGCAAGTGTATATATTTTGTTTTTAGCGTTACATATACTGTGTGTTAATTCTCAGACAATTTACACATTTTTCAGCAAACATAACCTCTGCTTTTATCGTACAGTACTGACACACAAAGTTGCTAGAAAATGATAAAATCTTTTTTTATTCAGTGTTGCTGGTTCATTCTCTTATTTAGTTGTCTTTTTATTCAAAGACAAAATGAGTAATATATTCTTTAATTTCACATTAAAATACTTTCGAACATGGCGGCTGCTATTTTTCATTCAACGAGGAAAATTTCAACTCCGTATTATTTAGGGTCATTTACTTCCTGTTTAAAAACAAAAGTTTTTTTCGTATTAATTTTTTACGTTACAAATTCAAGACACGTTTTAAAAGTTTCAATATAACAATTTAAAAAATGTGTTCAGGCTTATATGAAAACTTTGAAAGACTGACAATGTTACATCTGATTCAGTACCTTATTTGGTGTTGTCAGATGGCTATGTCGGAAATTTTATTGGTTGGAAACATACATGCATACATGGTCTACTTACATATACAGGGTGATTCTAAAATCATGGGACAAACATTGAGGGGTGGTAGAGCTCACTAAAACAAACAATTATTGTATAGGAATATATGGGCGGAAGTGACGCGTTGAGGCACAAACACAAACATAACACATGAAATGCAACACCGTGTTTATTTACAACGTCGCCGCTGAATGCCTTTTTACAGCAATGTTTATAATAATTGCTCGAAATTGCTACCACCGACAGTAATGCAAGCTTGGTAGCGTCGGTGGAGTGATTGACGAACATATTCAATTACGCCTGGTATTTCACGCACGCCACCATTGTCAGCCAATCACGCCATATGTAGAGGTCGCCAAGCATGCGTGACTGTTGGTGGATGCATCTCCAGCAACTGTTTTAACATTTTCTCTACGGAATCACTCGTTACGTATGCTGCTAATGAACATTTTATGTTTCCGTTAATGGGTTATGTTTTTGTGTTTGTGCCTCAACGCGTCACTCCCGCCCATATATTCCTATACAATAATTGTTTGTTTAAGTGAGCTCTACCACCCCTCAATGTTTGTCCCATGATTTTAGAACCACTCTGTATATGCAGACATACGTCCATGTAGGTAAACACTAGTATCGTGCACACCTGACACACATAACAATATACATAAGAAAACACAAACCACATAAGACTGGCTACCTCTTCAAGAAGAGTGAGGTATGCGAAGAAAATTTGCATGCGATAAAAATACTGCCTTCTTCCCGCGCGATACATAACTGAAGATCACTTTCAGTTTACGCGTTTGTCGTGGCCAATCATCGCCTCTCTCACTTGTAATATCAAGCGTTCTGGAGCACGAATTACTTACCAAAGCCTTCCACAAAGCATTTCCTAATGCCGTTTCAAACTTTTGAAAACTGTAAAAAAAAAAAAAATAATGAAATTCACTTTTTGCCAGGCAGTGAAAACTTAACTTGGTTAATTCATAAGTGTCACCTGATTTAAGTAAACTTTTAATTTTTCTGTCTACGAAAGCTTTGTAGGACTATTTGTTCTTCAATACAATATTTGCTTAGCTCTTTTGTTTTGTTGACCTGAGTGGTTTGTTGTAAATTGCAATTTTCTTTAAACCGTTTACGTAAATAACAGCCTGCTTTTCATGTTACTTAATAGTAACTTACTGAACAAACATGTTAACATACTTGAAATTAACAACCTGTTACTTGTTTCTCCAAAATAAAAATTATATGTTTAAGTCTGACGTATTTGCTGAGGTATAACAGCTCTGTTTGCACTTCAGCAAAAATCTACATTGTACAATTTTAAATAATTACATTCGTTCTTAACTTCTACTCTACTCATTACTGTGTCCGGGGCAACAAAATTAATTTTTAAAAGTACAGGTAAACAAAAGTTACAAGGAATACTATTTATTTATGCGTCTTTTGTTTGGTGGCGAAGTTAAGTCAGCAGTCTTGCTTACATTTATTAAACACCAATATGAGATTTCAATTTGTAGGGCACAGAGAAAACCAAAGTACGTACACAAAATGCAATACCAAAAGCTCCAGAAGTTTGTAACGAGAAATTTTTCAGAATCTTATTATTTTGCTATTTTACTCTTATATTTACCGATTTATAATATGGCAGTTTATATTTGTACGTCCAAGCTAACACAAGTAACATAGGTTTCTCGTTAAATATTCCTAGCAATTTTAAGTGTAACACTTACAGGTTACATGAATGAATATTTTTTTAGTGCATGATTTTGTTCAGTAGGGCACTATCGTCATTTATACAGAGCGTCAAATTAAATTATTCGCTCCTACAAATGTTTTGCAAAAAATTTTATGTAAAATACATATAAAAATATTAACAAAATTCGTATTACAAAGTTAGAAAAATTACTGTATCAGCAAATAATTAGACTAAAAAACACGGCTATGTTTTTAAAAACATTTTCACTTAATTTCTATATAGGAATTTTTTTTGCTAACATTACATCATTATGAAACAAGATCTTTGATGCAAACATTATGCACTAACATCGCGAAAAATAGTAGAATTCTTGATCAATTTCCCGGAAATAAACACTGTCAATATAAGTTTCATTATCGAATGAAAATGCATTCCCATTCTTTCCTGTTAGCTCAGCAGTAACTTACTTGCCGTTTGACACATTAGAATTTCGGCAAACACCTCAATCAGTGTATACAAACAAATGTACATTTTTATTGCCATAACTTTATATACATGTCAAATAACGAATCTTAAATTCTCCCAAACCACTGTAATCAATAGAGAAAGGTATACAGAAATGTATTATTGGCTTTCCGAATGCGCATATCTTCCATACTGGCATCTGCGTTGCCATTCCCATGGGCGGAGTACTACTAACCCTTGAACACATTGTTATCGCTGAGAGCAATCTAATAGAAGCGCAGGGTCATTAGAGAGGTAAGCGAATTACTAGGCACCCGGTGGTTCCCTGAATTGATGACATATGCTGTTTGTGTGAGAGAGGGGGATGAGGGAATACGACCGCGGTGCCATCTAGCGAATGGTTCGGAACTATTTACAAATCGGTTGGCAGTGCGCTCTTGCGACACAGAATCACACTACCTCCCACTACACTTCGTTTATAACTGAAAAGAATGATAGGAATAATTAGTGTGAAGCCCCGCACTACACGTACGAGAAGGTTAGGATTATATCTTGTAAACCATGCAGCATGAAATATATTTCTTAGTAATTCACCGAACTGTCATTTTCAACTTGTCGAACGAAAGAAAATAATTTGCGCAGAAATGTTTAAAGTTCATTAATTATTTTTCTAGGCATACTAATTTTTTTCGACATTCAAAGAAAGAAATAAGCGTTCTCTCCTCGTGGGGGCTTACATGTGATATAATTACGCTAGACTGATAAAAATGTATAAATAATTAATTTCTTGTGAATTATATATAACTGCAATAACGTTCATGAAAGGATTGGAGTCAAGTTTTTAGAAACTACTGGTCTGCATGAGTATTTGCCGATGAAGGTAAAAATTTTCACACTTCCGTTGGGGTTATCATTTTCGAAACGAAGCACTCAAAATCTTATCACGTGCAAATTTTCACGCACAAAAGTGTTAATACAGGTTAAATAGATAAAAATATTTATTCTTTACACAGCAAACATACCGAAGAACTGTTAGAGAACCTTTCATTGCGTCTTTGAAAATAGTTGAACAGAACATTAATGTCCGAATACACGAAACGGACAAAGAGATTGAAATAACAAGAACGCCACCAAAACAGATTAACTGTGACACCACCATAAATCACAAAAATGGTGTAGCATATTCAATTCTCGATGATACTAATTTATATGAGTAAAATTTAAGTGATTTTTACTATACGCAGGGATTGCTTTACCAGAAATTATATTCACTTTATATAATATGTCATTATGTATGTTATTCCAATGTTGGTAAACACGTAATGCTTAGTGCTCATTAAGAACACCGTAGGAAATATTTAATTTAAGTCCCCTGGACGGAGGGGAAGGAAAGAGAGAAGCAGGGAAATAATCATCGTTGTCTGACCGCCCACTCGCCTTCTGTTCACTACGTCTCGACAGGACATTGCCACTGGAAGTTCACGAACCACTCAGTTCCTTCTGTCAAGTATCACTTTGAAATGTTCGCCAGCAAGGAGGAAGGTTATTTGCAACAGAAAATATGTCTTTACGATTATTCATCTACTGCCACAACCAGGGCGTTAGGTATATACAAAAATAATGTCAGAGAAATGAAATTAATAGTTTCGAAAAATGTTTCTTATCAAATATTTTAATACAATCTTGACCACTCAAGTGTTGACTTAAATGGAAAAAAAGTTACGTTGGGGGGCCGCGGTGGTGTGTTGGCTAGACTACTCGCCTCTCACCAAGGCGAACCGGGCTCGATTCCCGGAGAGGCAGGCCTCCGGATTTCCGCATGTGGGAATCGTGCCGGACGATGCCGATGGCCAGCGGGTTTTCTCGGGGATCTCCCGGCGCTGCTTCATACTCACCTCGCTTCACCCTCATCGGCTCTTGAGACCTCGATGTTAAGAGCCGCCCGAATATCTCCACTCACTCGCAAAGTTAAGTTGACGGTTCAAGTCTCGGCTCCTGCAAACTGTCCTAGCGAACGCCTCAATAGTCCAACACGAAAGTCCGAAACAAGGGGAGATTTACTGAACTTCGTAACAAGCGTTAGACCCACCTACAGTATATTCTAAGTTTATATGTAACTACTTTATGGGCTTAAACGAAGCCACATAAAGCTAAAATAATTCCCGAAATTTTAATAAAAAACACTTAACAAACAGTGATTCAACCAGAGTCTAATCGCGGTTTTTCACACTTTTTTAATCAAACCTTTGAAAAATCACCCGTTTGGTTGTTTACTAAAAATTGCATGTATCGCAAGCGTTTTATACTTCTGTTAGCATAAAAGTATCTTATTTTTGTTCATTTTAACTTTAAATTATAATCTTTTAAATTACAATATTTCATGTATAGTTATTACGAATACAAATAGGGAGGAAATAGGTGTGTTGGCAGTGCCTAGTAAGATATAGTTCTTATGGAAAGTATTATTATAGAGAGTGCGCACAAATGCTGTGCGCTGCCCCTTCGGCGTCGTTTTATAGACTCGATTAAGCTCTGTTTGCATGAGGCGGAGGGATATCCTGAAAGCAGAACTTCAGCAGGGCTTCAGAAAAGTTGGAAATTAACTTTAATGGAATATGACAAACAATTGTCATGGTGCACAACAGGCAAGAGGGCCAATTATAGCTCTGCCACTACAGGAAACAACAATTAAGTTCATACTCACAGTTAAAAGATAATCATTGCATACCAACAATGATTTCAACTACGGGCATAAGACACTGCAAGAAGAATACTTGACAGGTATAAATCCCGGAGCCATCCGGCCAAAATTTGTTTACTTACTCTACCCTAAGTATAAGTGTGTGTCAGAGGTAGTGCGGGATCTAAATGCGTCTCAGGGCTAAAATCTTAAGACCTCTTCATTAGAAGCCGCCCGAATTTCTCTCCTCTCTCTCAGGACTGAGCCCAATCCGCCTACAAGGAGGGGAATCCATGCAAGGAGGCACGCTTCGCGGTAGAGAGGGATTGGATACCTCTATGAGTGTGTATATAGTTAACCTATACAAGAAGAGGAAAAATCGGTATAGATACAGTAAAATCCCTCTTAACAGGAAATAATTCGAGTTCTTACATGAATTATTATAAATGCTACAGAATAAATATGGGTTGGAACCAAACTCTTTATTAGTTGGGAGGGGAAGTGTGTTAGAAAGTTATTGATATCGGGGGCTTAGGCTGGGAGGATGTATTGGGAAGGAATGGGAGCCCCACATTTTCGCACCTCTTCAGTTATTACTGTCTATATAAATATATAGAATATTAATTTTCCATGTTTAATCGTTTTCCTTTACCTCCCATCCTCGACTGCTCATTAGTCTCGAACAATGATCCTAAACGATTGGAATGAGTAACCATTATTATCTGTTGTCATCCATTTTAAGTGCATAGACGATGTCCTACGGTCCAACATAATTAAATTATGTATGAATGTTGTACTTTATATATTTATAAGCTACGAACTTAGTACTTCAGTACAAAAGTGTGAAAACTTACAAGGCTAAAAATTGTTTTCGATAATTTCACTTGTATTAACCATTAGCCATGCTTCAGGCATGGCACATCTATAAAGTAAATAAACGCTTGAAGTGTAATTATTTACATTGACTTTTTTTATTTCTATTCTTCTACAATACATACCATAAAAATTTCAACACCAAGAACGACGTGGACGATCACAGCCAGATTTATTGGACAGAATACCCATCACACACAGGTGGCATGATTAATCTTGCAACTTGGTGTGACGTACAGAACATGAGGTGATCAGAACATCGTGGCGCCACCACCGGCGGTAATAACCGCTTCTACACGACGTAGCACTGAGATGAAGACCATCTGGGCAACCTATGACCACGCTGCTTCCATGCGTGCCCAAAGTTCATATTTTGGGGTCGCAGGTGTCCTATGGCAAGTCAGCAGTAGTAAGACCATGGGGGCACGCGTTCTCGATGAGCGAGAGATCCGGTGAACGCGCAGGCCAAGGATGCGGTGTGACTTGGTGGTCATCCAGGAACCGTCGGACGATGAGTGCCACTGTTCTGTTGGCACAGGGAGTATGGCTCTGAAGATAGGGTACGACAACAGGCTCCAACACCTCCGCGCTGTAATGGTTCCTGGTCAGCGTACCCGCGATGTGAACTGGGCGCGAGCGGGACTGGAATACTATGGCTCCCCCGTGCCATAACTCCAGGTGCTAGGCTGGAGTGGCCGTGCATAACGCAGGACTCGGTCAGGCGTGAGCCGCGGTGCCGCCAGACACCGATGCTACCATTGTGTTGCTGCAAGCAGAAGCGGGATTCGTCGTGGAAAGCGATGGCATGCCATTCATCCCTCGAGGCCCGCAGGCGCCTGTGGTGAGCAGTCAGAGGCAGCCGCGGCAATGGAGGGCCTGGACGCGATGCCCTGACGCTGCAGACGGCGACGAACCATGCGTGCGGACACGTATTAATGCGGCACATGCCTGAACTCCTGAGCGAGTGTGTTTGATGTGGCTGTACGGTCCCTTATCGCCATGCGCACCAGATGCTGTCCTCGCGCTCGTTGGCTTGACGGGGCCGTTAGCTTCCTGCAATTCACTCGGCTCGTCTCTCTGCGACCCACTGAACCCATGTCCGCATCACTGTGGTTGCATTACGAGAACCTATTTCGCGGTAGGATGTTACACCAAATTCCGATAGGCCACGATTTTCCACGGTCGAAGGTGGAAACCTGTTTGTATGGTTGTAAAGTTCTTCGACGTGGCATGCTCACTCCGTCTGTGCACACGAACGGCAGGGAAACCATTTACTATTATTTTTCAACGGCTCCTCGACCACCACTTATATGCCGCTTATCAGTATCGCCATTAGCGCATGTGCTTCGCTACTCGGCTGAACAACTGAACACATCATTATCCTACCATGCTCTTTGTATTCTCTCAATGTAGGGTCCTTCAGGCGTGTCCTTCTTGGCGTTGCAATTTTAATGGCCAGTAGTGTATTTAGCTATCACATCTTTGTATAGATATTGCTTAAAGGTATTAGATAGTGTTCGTGTGATCGATACTATCGTGAGTAAAGCACTGGTTAATACCTAGTGGAATTATATGCTGTAGTAATTCAGAAATTGTGGGTCCCTTTCATAAAGGGACTGATATAAGAGGCAAGCGATAATGGCTCCAAAATGTATCGCGTCGTTGAGAATAAATAAATGTACGTCGTTTGCAGGTAAGGCAAACCTGGAAAATCTAGAGGAGGACAAAACAGAATGTACATTGGCAAGTATTTTGTCATAATATTCTGGGTACTGCTGCATGTCTAATGGCTTCGATGATGAAATTAGTGGCTTGCGTATTTTAAAGAGTTGAGTACAATTTTTCCATATAGTTGTTTCTTGTTGCCTCTCTTTTTTTCCATCATCTGTGTTCTTTTGCAGAAACTGCAAAAATTGTAAAATGCAATGCATAAAGGGAGTTTACATATCCTAGTTTACTAAGGCTTTACTTCCCGACCGCGACGTCGTATGTTCGAATTTGAAAACCGTGGGTGAATATGCCATTTTTTATGTAAGTTTAAGGGCCGGTTACAATGTCTGGTTTAGATCTGATTAAAGTTTAATCAAAAATTAAGTGTTGCTTAGCAACATTTGCTATGTATGGTTAAAAATAACTGACATCTAATTTGCCTGTAACCAATAGTTATCTTAAACACAAGAATAGGTTCCGATTACTGGTCTAACCAGAACATTTAAAGCAAACATGGTGGTCATTCTTGGCTGAAGTGTAATTTAAGTCAGTTAACATGTAAGCCGCCTTCAGTAAACCTTTCGGCGTAAAAGGAAAAGTGTTAACAAACCCAAATTCCTTATTTGTTTGACTCAATATTTAAATATGGGTCAATTGAAGCGGGCAAAAAAAAAATAAATAAATAAATAACACGGCAAGAAAACTTTATTAGCACTTATCTGCACTGATTGCCCCTTTCATATGTATAAAATTACTTCACAAGATTTTAAACACCTTTAAAACGTCGAATGATAAATGAATCGATATTGTTTGTTTGATTTTATTTAACGAATTACACTGAAAATGCTCCCTGCTGGTATAAATTTATAACGCCTGCGTATCAACTGGAAAAGTCGTGGATTAGAAACACAAGACTTTTATACGCGCTACTAAAAGTCGTAATTGAAAGAAAACCATTTACATAATCAGAAATAAGATAAAATCTATAACAATTTAACATATAGAAATTTTAATAGTGAGAAGGGGAAGAGTCTAAGTACGGATACGTGACATGGTAGATGCTCAACTGTAATACTGTAGCAGGTGAACCAGGAACGGTGTATGTATACAAATCGAAAGAATGCTTTAGAGAAATCTTCATTTAAACAGAACAGCAAATACAAATTCTGAAGCCACAAGATTAACCTTGGGCGAAAACTCGGAGCTAACATTACAGACAAACTAACATGATATAGCTTATACCCATAACATTATGAGTGGCCGCCATTTTGAAATATGATGGTGATCCAATAACTTTGTGCTTGTTCCTTCTAAGTTGCACTACTTAAGACGTGGTTACTTTCAGAAAGTGAAATTATATGTCCGAAAACAACAAAAACTTGTCCGTATTGTAGGCATCGGTTAACTAATAAATATTAAACCTAAATATAAAATATGCTTCTTCAGGCTAAAGAAGTCAGGATCGCAGCACGTAGATTTATGTCTGGTGCTCAGAAGAGATACAAAATATTCTCCGCAATTACAATAGAAGTTGATACTTCTCGATATTTCTGGTGTGGCGTTTGTGAAAACAGGTTCTGGGCATTGATACCATACAAAATATAAGTTTTCTGAAATCCATGGTCGCACCTGGATACGAAGAATATCAGACTTTAAATGGGAAGGAAGTGCTGCAACTGGAAGCTTCGTTAAAAATTGGCCTTGAAAATCTGAGGAGAAATAATATAAGAGAAGTTCCCACGTGTATTGTTCTGTGCTGAAAAAAATTAACAAACTCTCCACGAAAATTTAAATTATGAGGCATTCCTTTTATATTAACTTATGTACTTCCATACCTTATATCATAAATAAAAAGAAATTGAATAGGTTTAATTTTTATTTTCAAGCAAACAAGCTAGGGTATGAATGTATATGAATGACACTAAAAGCTTTGCTTGCAAGCGGGAAAGGCAAACCTGGAAAATCCAGAGGAGGACAATACAGAATGCACATTGACAAGTATTTTGTCACAATATTGTGGGTACTGCTGCGTGTGTAATGGTTTCGATGATGAAATTAGTGACTTGCGTATTTTAAAGAGTTGAGTACAATTTTTCCATATAGTTGTTTCTTGCTACCCCTCTTTTTTTTTTTTTTTTTTTTCATCATCTGTGTTCATTTGCAGGAAACAGCCCCTGTTACCTGCAAAATATTTTGTGGTTTACAGACATCTTGCAAAGCTCTTATTTTCTAATGGTGCCGTAATTACTCTTTAGTGCTAAAAATTAACTTTGATATGCAATTTGGCTCTTGAAAGTCTTTGACAGAGTCACGTAATCGTGTAGGGAAGTTGCGAGGTGTGCAAATTGCATCAAATTCTCTTTAAGCGCAGCTCATTTGGCTAAAAGCCGAACGCACTGTGTCAAGTTTGAAGTGCCGCTGTAGCCGGGACTGCAAAGTAAACACGCCCGGGCCACAAGTGATCACTTAGAGCCGCGTGCACTTTAATATAGCCGATGTGCAACTTACCTTCCTGCTGCTCCGGCAGGTTGGGCACTGGCACAGCGCGGCCCGCCTAACTACTTTGTCGGGAGCTCTAAATCAGCAAGTTTCGCCAGGCTCACTGCGCCACAGCCTGGGCTAAAGAAATTGGATCTTCAGTTAACTCTGGACCGCTTGCTGGTCATTCCCTGAAGCTTAAATGCTATTGTGAATCTCATCCTGCAAGCTCTGAGACGAATTCGCAAATATTGGTACTGAATTTATTTTTTACGTCTCTCTTACAAGTGTCTAGTGCCAGATAACAAGGAGCAATTTCAGTTCTGTATGAGGGTTTGAACAAAAATCAAAACTGCCGTGCACGAAGGCTGCCGTGAAATTTCGTGGGTTGGCAACACTGCGCCTATCACGCGGAAGTGATTCTGTGACTTCCGCCCATGAAGACAGTCCGTGGCCTGCTTAGTTCTTCAGTGAAATCAACACGCAGATGTAGTTTTTTTTGCTCGCTATAAAAGTTGAACTGCACTGTGCATAGCCAACGGCAGACGAGAAGGTCATACGGTTAATAACCAGACAAAGTATCGCTACTGAATGACGTGTCAAGTTAAGGCAAAAGCAGCAGGGAATATCAAACAAGCGTAGCGTACGATGAACAAGTATTGGGCAGAGCGGCCGTAGTTAAGAGTTGGAAGCATTCCAAGGAAGGAGAGAGGAACGTGCAAGATCAACAGCGCTCAGCATCTGCGAACTGTGAGAACATTGCAGAGACGTTTTTAAAGGAAGACGCTTATCGATTCGCGAATTATCGGCTGAACGCTGGGCGCCCACTTCTCGGCTAATCCTGTACACCTTTTCGCCTTTCTTAAAAATTTCCCAACACTTGAATACGGCCGCTATGCCTATTGCTTCTTCATTTTGCGCTTGTTTGATGTTTGCTAACCATTTTTGCGCAGGACCGGTCCTTGATGTGAGCGAAGTAAGCAGCCGCGTATGAGACAAAGACAGAGGCGGCGCCAAATGCAAACATAGGTATAGGTAAAGAAAGGCAGGAAAAGTTTTACTTGACAAATTATTGAAAGAAGACTTAAATTTTTATTCCAGACAACATTAAAATAATAATTTCACTGAAATACTTTTTTTATAGCCACCATAATTAAATTTTTTAAAATCAACAAAACTCGTTTTTGTCTTATGTAAGAGGAAGAGGGCGCGGAGGCGAGGAATGCGATTCCTGTCTCCTTCGCCTACTCACAGCGTGAGAAGCAGAAGACGCCCCTTTCAAAGCCAGGAGAATCTCTTTGTAATTCTGTGTATTTGCTTTGCTTTGGGCACGTTAGTTTCGAACTTAACAACTAACATAAATATCCTAAACACAGTGATTGCTACCCCCAGGCTTTAAATAAACTACGCATTTACTTTGATTGTTTTATTTGTAATAATCGAAGTTAAAGATTTAAGAATAAAAACTTGTTACTGTATTAAATTACTGGCCCATGCCAACATTCCACAATACACCTTAATGTTGTTCGCTTATACTTGACAAATCTCAAGAACCGTCCCTGCTTTTGCGCAACATTACATATCATTCAGTATCGTTATTAATGGCAAATCCTCATCCGTAATCCAATGCACTCTGCCATCAAACTTTTATAGCGAGCAAAAATAAAAGACAACTGCGCGCTGTCTTTGCTCTCGTAAACGAAGCACGCCACGGGGTATCTTCACCAGCGACAGTCACAGAATCGTTTCCCTACAGAATCGGCGCAGTGTTGCCAGCAACTTTCATGACAGCCCTTGTAAACTGATACTCTAGAGATCACTCTTCAAGTATATGGACAAATACAATCACCACGGCATAATTACCCATAATTGATCAAATATCGCCCCACATTTAACGCCTTGAGGCTGATCAGCGGGTGGTTGAAAACAAAGAATTCAAGAGAAGAGAAGCGAACCATCTTAATTTTTTTAGTTTTTTTTATGAGATACTTTTTAGTACATGTCACATCTTAAACATTTTGCTCTAGTAAGGCGTAGTACGTAACTGTGCACATATATGCATAACCTTACCAAAACATGTTTGCAATATAATTCTCAAACACGCGTGCAGGTTACACACACACGCGTACACACAAGGTGCGTCCCGGGTGCGAATTAAACTTTTTACTCAGAATGAACTTTCTTTTAGTGTACTCGAGACTTTTCGAGATTGGAATTTTCCAGCACAGTAAGTAATATTTGATGGCATATATATATATATATATATATATATATGCTAGGTTATAGGTTATAAACTGCACTCTTAACACGTCCCCAATCTGTGTCTGGTATAAAAATTAAGTATAACAAAGGAGGAGGAAAAAGTTTGCGCTACACCGAAAACCAGAGTTTTATAGTCGTCTGTGGCCTTGTGTGTTTTCCAGCCAGGACTTTCCATCTGAAGTAAGCGTCAAGCTTCGCTGTTTTAATTTGTATGCCGGAACGATTACCGTCATCAATCATGATGCATTATTATTCCTCGGGTAAGGAGATCACTTTCCCTGGTAGGGAAATAATTTTTCTTACATGAGCTAGGGGGAAAAAAATATGAGAGTCGGAATTCNTGAAAACGGGTTCGCACACTGGGCATTCTATGTCACTAAAAAGCCAAGGTATGGCACCAGTAACACACGTTCAGTCGAAGCTGTCACCTTCGACTGCTTGCAGCCTTGCCGGTGCGCCAGTGTTTGTGAGCCAGCAGGAACAGTTCAGTGGGCGCTGCTGTAAAGCATTGAGAACCACGATCTTATTAGTGCAGTCACATGAAGGGATCAACATCACGTGATTATCCTGTAAGTTTCGGGCTCGCGGCGTCAGTCCCTACACTTCTTGGCCTTGCAATCTGCAATTTTAAAAATAACAGCAGTGTGTGCATGTGTATGTATGAATGTAAGAACGCATGCATCCACGACTTTATGAATACGTGATTGTTTGTATGCACGTATGCATTAAGTTATGTGTTACGTGCACACACATGAGAAGTGTTGTGACCAAACTATTTGAGTTAGAAAAAAAAACGGCATGACTTGAGGGCAAGCTGCCGAAAAAAAAAAAAAACAGTTTTACATCAGGATAAAAATACACCACTGGTATGGAAACTTATAGTAAACATCTAGATCTAATGAAGTTTGAGTTATTCATGATGTAAATCTTGAACATAACAGATTTGATTTTAAATTTTGGAGTTTTGCAAATACGTATTTGGGAAGAAACAGTTCCACTACTAAAGCAAAGGGGACTGAAGTTGAAGTCTGAAGAATTGTTTTGAACTTACGCTTATACAAATTTAAATGACGTAAGGAAACATAATTTTAGTGGCTACATAAAACATAAGGATGTTATCAGTTGGTCCATGGCTACGTCTTACATTCAAATCACACTCTTAGGGACCTCTGATTCACCTTGCCAAATGTTTAGTAATATTTAAAGTAATTAAAATGGTATAGAAAATATAACAATTTCAAGATAAAATGTGTGAGTGATAATAGTTATTTTAGTATTCTGAACTATGGTCATTTTTGACGAGTTGGTATTTCAGCTATTTCATTGCCCAGATTATTATGATTATCCATGCACAACATTGGCACATTAAAAATAATATTGCTGTACCATGTTAGGTCCTCTAACGTTCTCAGATATTCTTTAAAATCAATCCTTCCCACTACATATTTTCTTTGCATTAGCAATGGAAAACAATTCAGTATATTTAATTATCTCCTACTTTTCAGCATGTATTTGTAAAATTAATAGTATACTAGAAATTTACTTTTTCGTTTACAGAAACACTCTTTGAAGTTTAGATTCGTTTACAAGAAAAAAATTTAAAGTCTTACTTATGTAATGGTTTCTTAGCAGAATAAACTGCACAATATTAATCATACCTAAATTAAGTAATTCTTCCTTAGATAAAACAATGTACCTCAGATGCAAAATATTGCTTTGTTTTTTTTTTCTTTCTGATTTGATGCTGATTTCTGTCTTCTCAGATTGCCCAAATACTCTGCCCAGAGGAATGCACGAAGGACTGTAACTGTAATTTTCACAGCTTTACACGAACCGTTTGAGCATAGCCATGAAGTCAACATGCCAACTATGTACATGCTTTTGTTTTGTTCCGGTATCCAGTAGCATGTAGGCCTAAACGTATGATTCCGGTTTCCTCTAATGCAATGTTGCGAATTTTACGATGCGATGTTGAAACAGTTTCGATTGACACCTAGTTTTGTTCATAGTTTTTTTTTCTTCTGAAAGGGAGCTAAACAATATTAATGATATATGTAATGTTAATAATTGTATTTAAAAATTTTTGAGTTTGGAGCAGCAGTTTTGTTTGTAAATGTTTATAATTGATTTATCACTTTAATTAAAAAAATGCAAGTCCACAAATACAAATATTGCACAGGATATGGTGACGAATGGTGAGACGTCATCACCACGTATTTTTATTGAAAGGCCTATATCTGCGTTTGTGACACAATCTATAGTAAACGTCTATTTGTGACATTCGTCTATGGCAGTAGCACTCGCTAGGTGCGTGATGATTGGCTGAAATTAAACTGGCCTAGTTTGTGATTTTAGTAAGGAAGAAATGCATTTGGTTCCTTCTCTTACAGGGTAGACGCTGAAGAGATAAGATGTACTGTGTTGTTTGTGCGATGCAAAATTAATTAAAAATTAACATTATAATTTCGTTCCATTTGTTGGAGATGTGTATAACCACAGAATGTGGAAAATAACTCAAGATCTGCCTGGGACAAAATTTTTTAAAGAAAAAATGCTTATAAAATATATTTTTTTAAATCCTTTCCCTGTCCGCCATTTGTAAGGTGGTAAGGTCGCAACGTTACAACTATGTCTAAAGCCTAACTACAGTTGCAAACTTCAAGCAGTAAATCATGCAGTTTATAGAAATGTTAATTTACTTTGTTGTTACCTATTAAGAAAGGCCCTGTTACACGTTATTTTCTTTTATTGAACAATAGTAACGAGTGACTGTTAAGTGTTACGAACTTAAAACTGTTAATATAATTTTTTTTATTGAATGCACTTGTACCCGTGTAACTCTAAATAATGTTACGGATATTCTAAAGTAAAATAAAGCAAGGGTTTCTTTTGTTCTACAAAGTTCAAGGGTTTCTTTTGTTCTACAAAGTTCAAATTGTAATTGTGCGAGTTTTTTTCCCCCGCTCTTTCTACTTTTCCGTCCCATTAAAATGAATGTCTTTCATGAACAGTTATTTCCTTGTATTTCAATTTTAGTACTCACGCTCCTCATACAAGTTTTAAGTTTGAATGACATCATCATATACATTTTTTTTTTAAGTAGGTTTGTTGTTGTGATTTGTTGTCCTGGTAAGGTATTTACGGTGTTTGTTGTGGAGCTAGCCGAGCAACATTAGTAATCAGAGAATTTTAGTTTACTTTTCACATCATTCATTTAGAGAAAAATATTCGAAATGCACGCCCTCACACCTAAAACCCACCTCCCGACATTAACTGAAAATAACTCTCAAAGCATCTCTGCAGTGGGCCCTCCTTTTTTTTTTAAATGGGGAGACATTTTCAACCAAGGTAATATAAAATATAAGGAGACAAAATGTTCAAAACAGCTCATGTTATTGTTACAACTTTTCTTCGTTACCAGATATAGCTGAACCGTCTTGTCCTTCTGGCTCTGAAATTCGCATTGGCTTTGGACGTTTGATATTCCGATTTTATCAAAGTTGTACGTTATGCTTCGCTGGAAATTATGTTTATCCATTGCATTCTCCAAATTTGTAAAGGAAATTCTAACAGAACAGTTAAATGCTTTTAACGTTTTACTTTCCGAAGGAAAGATAGGCTTATGCAATCACCCGAATGTCTGTCTGGAATGTACGTCCCCTCTCCCCTTCCCATAATAACTTTTAAACCCGATAACAGAGTTTCACCAAACTGCGTCCACATATAGTATTTAGTAATGACATCGGACTTTTATAGTTTTAAATCACGCCTGGTACTTAATTTTAAAATGGTGGCAATTATAAAATGTAGGGCACTGTGTTATACCTCGGGAACTAATTAACTGATTTCAACCAAATTAAAATTAGAAAGCGATAATCTTATTAGTCCGCAAACTTGTCAGATAGTGCACACTGAAATAATATAACTTTTCCATAATATCTCGGGAACCATTTAATCGATTTAAACAGAATTTGGTATTTTTACAGTGCATGATGTAATCATTTAATTTAGAAAAAGGTAATTTTATTAATGCACAATTTTGTAATATAGTACAAATTGATAACTAAATTTTTTACATGATATTTTGGGAACCACGTAAACAATTTAAACCAAATTTTGTATGATGGTAGTGCATGATGTAAGCATTGAATTTTGACAGTGCTGTGATTATTATTCAGTAATTTTGGAAGTAAGTGCAACATCACAAATAAAGCTTTTACATTATATCTTGGTAACCACACAACCAGTTCTTGCCATATGTGGCATATAAGTAATAACTTAGAATTGTAGACCATGTTCAATGTTCATATGTGCAATTTAAATTTGCAATACACTTATTTTCAAAATGGCGGCAATATAGATATTTTAAGTCCCCTTGCAACATCTGCAATACCGTTTAACCAGTTGTTATGCTGAAAGAATATTTTACAAGCATAAAATATGTCAAAACAAATCCTCTTTTCTCCCCTATTTTGTCAAATAGCGCAATGTGAAAAATAACATTTTTAATATCATACCTCGGGAAAACAATCAACGGACTCCAACTAAATTTGACACTCAAGTTATATTATAGTACTTTATATTATGTTATATTATGTTATATATGTTATATTATAGTACTTTATATTATGTTATATTATGTTATATATGTTATATTATAGTACTTTATATTATGTTATATTATGTTATATATGTTATATTATAGTACTTTATATTATGTTATATTATGTTATATATGTTATATTATAGTACTTTATATTATGTTATATTATGTTATATATGTTATATTATAGTACTTTATATTATGTTATATTATGTTATATATGTTATATTATAGTACTTTATATTATGTTATATTATGTTATATATGTTATATTATAGTACATCGTGTAATCTGACATGTTTTATTGCGTCAGAATATTGTTTTCAAAACGAAGGCCACATAAACATAAGAGACTACTATGTAATATCTATGAAATCATGTAGCCAATTCTAACTTAACTTTGTATGCTGGTATTATCTATGCAAGCATCAAACAAGATAGTACATAGAGTCATTTGTCATTTGGAAGATAGCAATACATGAAAGATTTAGTTTTTGTGTCCTATACTGGGAAGCAATGAACTGATACCCACCAAACTCAGGCTGCAAGTTATGCTTTTGTAGTCCATCTAAATTCATACGACGTAATGAGGTTGACACATATTTTCAAATTAAAGCGCTGACTTCCTGTGGCGCAGTCGGTTGGTGCGCCGCCGGTCTGTGGTGCGGGAGGTTTTGGGTTCGAATCCCAGGCAAGGCATGGATGTTGGTTTAAGTTAGGTCATAAGTTAGTTTGTAAGCCGTCTCCTGATAAGCCTTTAGGCATAACACCGAGGGACGTTAATAAACCATTTTCAATCCCAATTCAAAATAAAGCCATGTAAAAATTTTATGTTTGTAAGTCATATGTCCCAAATAATTTCAACCGACTTTAATATGTAGCAGTAGGTCTATCTATGACGAATATATAATGCACCAATGCAGTAATGAAAATAGCACCCTATGAGAAACTCGAGTTTTTATGTCATATGTCTGGGACCAACCGACTGATCCCCACCAAACTTTGCGCATAGGTAGTTCTACAATACACCATGTTTTAAGTGTGTCTGGCTTTATTTACATTATGACAGTCATATTAATTATTTTTATATTGTTTGTCATTTCTATTAAACAATTTAACCACTTTTAATTACACAAAGAGCGCTGAGGGTAGCCGCTAGAAGCATCTAATATGCTTATAGAGATCACCTTTTGCTGACTTCTTGTAAGTTAGTGCCAGGTGATAAAATGCAACATTTATGCTTATACCTCAGGAACCAATCTTAGAATTCCCACCTAATTTTGCACTCAAGTAATACTACAGTCGACCAAGTAAACTTACAAATTGAAATGGGCCAAACTTTTTTTTTAAACTGGTGCAATATATAGTATTTAAATAATTTAATAATATTTATTAAATTCGACAAATTTCAACCAAACTTATTATACAGACATTCGGTAATGTAGTTGACTGCACTCCAGCTTACGGTAAGAGATGTTCTGTGTTAGAGTCCCAGGTAAGACACGCGTGTATTTGTAAGACTCGTGTGCATTTGTCATTGTCGTACTAGTATTGAATTTGCTTCTGGTCGCATCTCTAATAATGGCGTTATCAACGAGATGTCTAGACCCATCCACCAAACAAATTTTAAAAAACTTCATCAAAATTAGTTGCATCCATATAGAGGAAAGTTGCCTCATTAGTTATATCGATAGCTTGTTGTTAAACTAGCTCCCTTGAAATGCCATAGCTTTCCTCCAGCTTCTCCAATGTTTTCACTCTATAAAAAGTGATACCAATAGCCAATTTTTTTCTAGCCTATTTGGCGGCATGGCTGAATTTGTGAGGGATATGTTTTCCTTATACCGAGTTCTGGGTGTCAGTCCGAAGAACAAATCAGCAAGTTTCATACTATCCCTACTCCTGTTGCCGAGAAACTGTGGTCTTCTCCAGAGGAGAGCAGATTCAGTCCTCCCAGCCTTCACACGACAAAGAAATGTCAGGCTCAGCAATGCCGAACTCCATGACTCCCCGTCTTGTATTCTTCTGGACACGACTGCACGAATGGCATTTGCAAGTTTATCTGCGGTATAATCTCCCCTTACTGTGGTCCGAACCCACTGTTTTCACATATAAAACCAAAGAGCAACAATTATGTTCTCTCAGTGCTGTCGCAGTTGATTCAGCTGAACAGGTAGTTGTACAGAAATACGTAAAATGTCTCCTATTATAGTTATCAAAGCTAAAGATTAATTTTCATTTGGTACTTAATGGCTGTGCAGTTAATGTTGCTTTGTCAGCCGTGTTACGCTCGCTATCTTAAGTACATTCTGTAAAATAAAGATTATGTTTACAAAACAAATTCGTCATTTTTAGGCTATTAGGAACTCTATAACATGTAACATGTAACAGCCTGTGCGAATAAATGCATTTACTACCACGAGAGAAAAGCTTATCTCTGTAATTATTGACAGTTAACATTTAAACACACTGAGAGCAATTCCGCAATCTTAGGCAGAATTTCCATGTATTTAGTGCGTAAAATTCCCTAAAGAAGCAAATGTGTTTCTGGGTTGTAGAAAAAAAAATGCTTAGACGTGTTCAATTTGAATTATTTTCGTACCTAAGATGAAGAACAAGTGTCAGAAAACAGTAGTAAACGGGAAGAAGTAACGAAAGCACACAGTTAGTGTCTCATACTTTTGCTTCTCCGCAGCCAGAGACATTAAGGAAATGAGTCTGGCCACAATACTGGTCTTCGTCATAAAACCAACTTAAAACAATGGCGTCTCCTTCCTCATAATATGGTTTTAGTGCCTCCGTATAATGGCACCTCTAGTCTGACATTAATGCCAAGACACTTCACTGTGCCTATTGACCTACATTCGCAGAACTCAAACACCCTTCATGAATGCTCTAACGGCATTATTTGTACGGCTTATAGCCACGCTAATTTACGCCAGGTACATCGCGGCTAGTCAAAGCTTTTAACACCCATCGAAGTTCTCAAACTACTTCAAGGAAAGCTGTCTGAAGCTGTGCTTTGTTATCTTCTGCGACAGTGTCGTGAGCAAGGAGGTTGTATACGAGATGATTCACGAGGAGTTACCGCAACTCACAAGGCTTACGTCGTTTGGAGCAAAATATGTCACATAAATGTGGGCCCTATTCCCCATATTTACATATTTACAGAGTAATTCGACGCTCAGCATACCCTCCATTCAGTGGAAAGGAGTTTCCAACACCGTTTCAGCATCAATGTGTGGTGTGGTCACCTACACGATCAGCTGATTGGGCCATTCATTTTCCCGGGACGCTTGACTGGTGTGGTGTATCTACAAGTTTTGCAAGAAGAACTGCCGCTGTTGCTTGAGGATGTCCCGTTAGCAGCGAGACGTCGTATGATCTCCCAGCATGATGGTGCACCTCCTCTCTTCCACCGTGTTGTGGTTGAACCCTTAAATGTGCTTTTCCCTAAAAGATGGATAGGAGGAGGCGGTTTTCACTCCTGGCCTCCTCGATCTCCAGATCTGACACCACTAGATTATTGCGTATGGGGATGAATGAAGAATATTGTTTACCAAAGGATTGCACAAACATGTGAGGAACTACTTGCGCATGTCATACACACCACTGCTGGTAGTGGTGCTGTGGTGCAACCCGCCATGACGTCACCATAGGCACGGCCGGCAGCCTCGTTCACATCCCCCCTCGCCACCCATGGCCGGCCATTCCAGCGACCCATAACCCTAGAAATAATAAAAAAATTAAAATTAAAAAGTATTGGCTTGTCACCTTTGATTGTTAATAATTATATCGGTTTAGAGTGTCGCTGCAGATCACAATACCAATTTTCTACTTTAGTAAAGTAATGTTGCCTAGAAATAATTTTAATAAAAATAAATAATTTTGGCCCTACATTAATTTTACCCCAATATATACATAGGTTATGTAGCACAACAAGATTTAAATGGTTTTACACACACAATTTATTATTCAGATAAATACATAAATTCCATAAGACAAAAAAAAACATTCTTTTTTTAATAGTTTTTCGGAACCGATGTCGGAGTGACGTCTCGTCTAGCCGTAGGCAGCAGATTCGCAGTCCAAGGACGAGGCACGCCATTTGCGCAGCAGCTGTGCGTTCCTCCATGTGCGTGTCCAGTCAGGTTCTGACCTGTCGCAGACGTGCTGCTGCTGGTCGTCGAACACGCATCGCCAGCTCGCGCAGTGAAGGACAGCCGTACTCGAACTGCACAGATGCTGCATCCTCGAAGCCAAGACTGCGAAGGAAAATCTCGTTGAAACGTGTCAACACCTCGGTGACCTGCAGCCTACTGACCACCAGTTTAATGTGCTGCTTTATTTCTATTGCTTCTGGTCGCCGCGAATCTTATTCCCATCTTCTCGAATGCAAGCTTTGTGTGATTTATTCGTTTCGGAAGTTCACACAAATCTCCGTGCTGGTCGACGATCTTCAATACCACCTCGTGTGCTCTCTTCGCGACGACCGGAACGTAAATGGTGCTTTGCGGTGCCACGACCAGTTTATAGCCCGGAATGACTATCGGCGAAAACTCGTGCGGTGTATTACTTGGCGTACCATTGAGATACATGCCGCTCGTCAAATAGCAGTTTATTCGTATCACATTAACAGGCAAGATGTTTACAGGTCAATACGATTCGTGGATTTTTCAAGCTTCGTATATGCGTGGCTCGAACCCCAGCATCATTCCGATGAAATCCGGTTTCGTAAAATCGATATCTTCGCTGCATCTTATGACACTATTCAGAGAGTTGGAATTTCCACATAGTTAGAATTCTGTGTCGGGAGACGGCAAATCTTCGATGTGCCTTGCAATATCGTCTAATTTGTAAGAGCCGATGGACAATGTTACCCCATGGGAGACATTACCGCTTTTCACAAGATACATCTTGCAGTTTTTTCATCGATGTTCGGTATCGCATTGTAGGCTTGAAAATCGACCAAGCCTATGCACTATTCCCCCTCCAGGCCGAGTGGAGGAAGGCATATGGCACGCAGCATGGAGCTACGACCCGTCAAGGTGATCGTTATCGACATGTCTGATGGTTTCTTGTCCATGTATAGCCATTTAATTCAATCACTTGTACGAACGAACGATAGAGCAACGACAGCGCTCCTATTGGCGAACGTAGTAAACGCGGTACAGCTGGACAGAAAGTTCGCGAGTGCCCATGTGTACCTGCAGGGCGTCTACCCATTCCCAATAAACCAAATGCATGACTTTTACATAAATTTGTTCATGACGTATTCAGTTAAATTCATGACTTCTAGACAATATGTGGCACAATGACAACCATTCTAGGTGCGCGTATTTGATTGTCTGTGAGCTTATAAAGCATGTTGTTGATGGATGTATGAACATAAAAATAATTATCCGTGGTTCTACATATATTTCGCCAATTAGCACGGAACATCAATGACAATCGACAATAAGGTGGGCATTAGAGTGATACAAAAATACAATTTGATGACCACCCAATCATTTCCACTACTTTGTCATGGCTTTCGTGACCACCTGCTCAATTTCTTTAGTTATTCGTGACTTCCACGATCAGTAGACACACTGACCCGCAATAAAGAATGATCTTCGGTTAGTGGCATCGGTGCAATGATTGTAAACTGCTGAAATCAGGGCGATCGTTTATGGACACAGTGTAGGTAGTTACTCGATGGTCGGCTTGTATGTTCCGTGGCTCGACTTCGGCGCTCAGCAGGGACAAGCCGGGAAGTCTCGTGGCGGGACAGGCCGCGCTGATGAGCGCCGACAGCGGACCGCCCGTCGTGACGTAGACGTCGNAACCCCCGCCTACGTCCCCCTCGCAATGGCCGGCGGCGACGCCAACCGCGCTGCACTCTGCCGATGACGCACGGCGTCTGCGACGTCGAGCCGTCGCTCGCCTCGACGCCGCGCCGCACGAGGGCACGTGCACCTATCGAGAGGGACAGGAAAACTTCGCGTTTCCAACTGTAGGTAAGCGCGGGTGTTTTTCGCGAAAATGTTTATGGCCATGCTAGACTTCAATTTCCTACATACACAACCACAATAGCCTTTGGTTATTGGTCGCGTGTCTACGTGAGAAGACATGTGACTTTGCAATGTAAATTTTATGGCCATGTGAGACTTCAATTTCCTACGTCCACAACCACAACATCCTTTAGTTATTGGCTGCGTGTCTACGTGAGAAGACATGTTATTATTTGACTGGGCCAATCAGAATAAAGTACTCCAATACTAAACGTCCGTGGTTCGCGGGCAGACACTTGAGTCACGTGACTTTTAAAATCGTCCAACCACGAAAGTGCATATGAACAAAAGTGTGTTGGAGTAAAACTGGTCTTGACATTTTTTCGCGAAAAACACCTGTCCCTAACTGTAGTAGAGACCAGGAATTTTCGTGGATTAATTTGCTTACAAACTAAGCTCTACAGTATTTTGTGTACTCGGGCAACAATTAGTTGTCTACTGGCTGATGATACAGTTTTACCTCAGACCAGGCAGCACGGAATTCGGTGCTCGTTTTCTTGAAGCTCAATTATTGGCTCAAATACGTCCAGGGCGTGGCTTACAAACTGCGATCCGATCGGAAAACAAAGTCAAATGTACATGACATTGAAGTCTAGCTTATTCTTAATGAATTCACGAAATTTCCGTGTCTCTAACTATAGGTTGTTCACGGTAAACTGAGCACTTCTTAAAGCCTTGCTCAAGATCTACTTGTATGCGTGTTATGTATCATTACACGACATGCAAAATTTACATTGCTATGAACATAATCAATTAATTCATGCGTCAGTGAAGTGAAACAGTGAAATTATTAAAAAAGTAAACCTTTTACAAATCTGATAATTTTTACATTTGTACACGTTAAGAAACAGAAAGCAAAATAAGTCGTTTCCGTATTCATAAATATTTACCCCGACACATTCAATTCAACTTACAGATATGGAACTACTTTCCATCCGTCGTTACCGACTTCATTGGGCGCATGCCAGTTAGTATGTCAGTAAAAATATGAGCAGGTAGGAGCAGTGATATTTTTGAAATGTTGATTTTAAAAGTGCTCAAATGACCGTAAACAGCCTATACATGTATTCTATACTCAACGGTCTTGTGTATTTTCGAGCCTCAGCTTTCTGTACATTGACAGTTGCCTCAGTGTGTAGCCAGTTTTACCTCAGACCAGGTGGCACGGGATTAGGTGTTTGTTTCCTTGCAGGTCTGTTATTGGCTCAGAGTTAACCTGGGCGTGTATAATCAACTGTGTTCCAATTGCAAACATAACATAAATGTACATGCATTTAAGGTTGTCCAAAAATTAATTAGCGAAATTTTCCAGTCTTAAGATATATGCTGTTCGCGGTTAATGAGCACTTTTGAAAGCCTCCCACAAGAACTATTTTCATCCTCGTTTTGTATCCTTTCACCGCGTGTAAAATTTACGCTTACATGGGCCAAGTGACTATTCGTACGCCAGTCGAGTTAAAACGCGAAACTGTTAAGAACCCAAATGCACTGCCAATCCGGTGCTGCTCCTTACCCACCTCGCTTCACCCTCGTCGGCTCTCAAGACCTCGATGTAAAGAGCCGCCCAAATATCTCCACTCAACTCAACTCACAAACATCACCTCCCGGGTGGACGGACTGTGGGTCGTGTAGGAGGTGTGTGACGTGCGAATACTTGAGAGACCAATGATTTTTGCGGACGACGTGGTCCCGCAGCAGGAAAGAAGCAAGTGCGTGCAGCTGCGCCGAGGAACATCTCCACGCCGTTAGTTGCTATTGGTAAGGAAGTGCGGAGTGCTACTCCTGTTCGGCCACTCATGCCCTACAAGGGACTGGGTCAAGTGGCTTGGCGTAGACGTCGCTGATATGGAAGTTACGCATGTTTTGGCCTGGGCTTGTCGGGGTCCCAAGGGTCGCGCATTGATAAACGTAGTTCCCCCACTGAAGACAGGTGATCGGCTTGGGTAGGAATTGCAGGGTGTCATAGTCCAGGTGACCCAATGCCGGACTGTCGACTTGCCTGTAATGACACGGCAATTTCCTACTAAGGCTAATCCCTTAATAGACAAAATAACATGACCATCACTAAAGAAGATGGAAACGATTTGGCTGATGGAAGTGGCAATTGTCATGGTATGGCATTATTGGGGTTGATACGAGAGCCCCGGGTTCAATAGAAGCTTTCTGAATTGGCTTGGAATGATTAGATAAAACTTTCTTCCTTCAAGAAAGAATGAAGTTTTGCTGATTTATGAGAACAGAATGGCTCCGCTTTGGCAATGTTTTCACGGGGAAGCTGTTAGTCTATAAAAATGTGCAGTATCCAAACTGATAGGTCAAAGAATTAAAGTCTAGCTCCCAGTAAACCCGTTGGGGATTAGTTCTGAGAAATTGTGGTGATGGCGCCAGGCTTGGTTTCTACCGGGAGACATTGTTAAGTTGACGAGGAAGCCGTCGAACATTCTGACGAGGAGTTGTTGAGTTGAGAGATTTGGGCGGCTCTTAACAACGAGGTCTTGAGAGCCGATGAGTGTGAAATAAGGTGAGAATAGAGCAGCGCCGGAATAGAGCAGCGCCGGATGGGAGATCCCCGAGAAGACCCGCCGACCAGCGGCATCGTCCGGCACGATTCCAACTTGCAAAAATCCGGGAGTGACCCAGCCGGGGATTGAACCCGGTTCGCCTAAATGGGTCTGATGAGGACTTGATGCCAGTGGCGGCTTGTGTGCGAGTCAGTGCACTCTTAAGTCAAACGAGTTACAACTACTCCACATCGGCGAATTGGACTGCAGATCTGTTGAAACTGCTCTACTTTAATGTGTAAAATTATACTGATAATTTTAGTTGCTGGTGTTCACTGATTAAAACTGTGATTTCTGCTGATTCGAAGTGAACTTCGTTGGACTGGCAGTAAAACCTTAGTTCATTCCACTGGTTCCCCAATATATAACAGCTCATTAAATGAAGATACAGTAAAATAATTCGACCAGCTGAAATAACTGATTCAGATTTAGAGTGTGAGAATCGAGCTGAGTGAATTCGAGAATGGCGAGTATTACAAAGGCGCCGAGTGTGCGCTCGCAGGTGTTGTGGACGGCGGGAATATTCGCGGCTGAGAACATGCGGCATGCGGATACGTTACTTCTCCGGGTGCTCCCAGAATAACTGCTCTAGCCATTGGAGTGGAGAGGATTGGACCACTCCTAAGGTGGTGTTTATTTCTATATCCGTATAACTTACTGTTAAGATACTTCCAACTTTTCTAAAGCCCTGCTAAAGCTCTACTTTCAGGATATTCCTCCGCCTCACGTAAACAAAACTAAACCAAGTGTAGAACATCACACAAAAGGGACATTGCATAGGATTCGTGCGCATTCAATGCAATATTATTTTGCATAGTAACTTTTTCTTACTAGGCGTTACCAAAACAGCATTTTTGTCCCCGTTTTTATTCATATTAATTATGAAGTATTATAATTTAAGGATAGAATATAGGTAAAAGATTAATTTAATTAAAAATAAGGTACTTTTAAGTTAACACATTTATAAAACGCTTGTATTGCGTGGCATATTTAGGAAATAACCAAATTGTTATACATAGGGTGATTTTTCAATTTTTCGATAAAAATACGTGAGAAGAAATCACGAATATACTATAATACAGAACTACACTATTGTTTGTGGCAATTTCAACACCCGGAAAGAATGGCCCGAATGAATCCAAACTCGAAGGACGCGTAGAACAGTGTACCAGCAATAAGTGATTACGTTTGCAGAGAGATGGCGTACACGTAGGCCCAGCAGCGCCCTCTCTTGTGTGACCGGAAGGACCCGTGTTACGTCAAGCTCAGTCAGTGAAGAGCAGTTAAACAAGCGAAAGCCAGCGCCAGTATGCCTCGTCGACGTCAAAGGGCGCCATATCAGCATGTGAGTAGTTCGAACGGGGCAGAATGATCGGTCTCCAGGAAACAGGTATGTCATAACGTGACATTTCCGCTCGTACAGGGCATGCTGCTACGACAGTGACGCGTGTGTGGAACTAGTGGATAGAAGAGGGTCGTACGCAGCGACGAGCGGGTACTAGACCACGTAATGTGACCACAGCACGGGATGGCCGCCATATTGTCCGCATGGCCTTAATGGACCGTACAGCCTCGTCCACAGTGTTGGCTCGACACTGGAGCACTGCAACGGGTGTTGATCTGTCTGCGTCGACGGTTCGACGCCGTCTGCTGCGGGCTGGACTGGTGGCATGCGTGCCATTGCGTCGGCTTCCTATGTCCAGACATCACAAACGCCGCAGACTGCAAGGGGCACGTGAACGCCGTCGCTAGCGTGCTGAGTGGCAAAATGTAGTTTTTTAGGACGAGTCCCGTTTCAACCTGTGCTACAGTGATGGCCGCTTACGTGTTAGACGCTACTGTGGTGTCCGCAATCTGGCAGCCTGCATTGTGGAGTGCCATAGTGGACAAATGCCAAGTGTGATGGTTTGGGGCGCCATTGGATACAACATGCAATCTCGACTCCAACGTATTGAGGGCAATCTGAACAGCAACCGCTACATCAGAGAGGTTTTAGAGCCCGAGGTACTGCCCCTCCTTCAGGCGACTCTACATGCCATATTTCGGCAGGACAATGCTGGACCACATGTGACGAGGAATGTGTAAGCCTTCTTCAATGAACGACGAGTACCACTGCTTCCCTGGCCTGCACGTTCGCCTGACATGTCGCCCATCGAACATGTCTGGGATATGGTTGGTCGGTGATTTGTTCGTCACGCACCTCCAGCAACCACTGTTGATGCTTTGTGGACTCGCATACTAACCGCGTGGAGGGAGATACCCCAGGAAGATGTCCAGGTCCTCTTTGATTCCGTGCCACGACGTTCAGGGGCTCTGATTGCAGCACGTGTGAGCTTCAGACCATACTGAATTCTCAAGGACAGGGACCACGGAGAGTTCTGTAATCTGTGTATTGTGATGTACCTAAGGTGAGGTATAAAGTTCATTTCAATCACATATATACTTATTTTAGTGTACTTTACAGATTTCCTGAAACCAGAATGGACTGATTTCATTCCGTATTTTTGCACGCGAAACTGAAAAAGAAAAAAATAATGAGTTAATCTTCATTTAGATTACAAATGAAAGGATAAAAACATTGGAAAAATATTGTGAACTTAAAAATCTCTGGTTTGACAGTCCCTAAGCCCTGTTATCCTTCGTTTTAATATATTTTACTAGAAAGAAAGCTACAGTGAAACAAAAATAAATCGAATATGGAAGGGGTGCTACCCCCGGGGTCTTGAAAGCCGATGAGGGTGAAGTCAGGTGAGAATGGAGCAGCACCGGAATGCAAGGGTGGGGGAAACGGAAGATCACCAAGAAAACCAGAAATCCAGCCAATCAGCAGCATCGTTAGGCACGATACCCACGTGCGACAATCCGAGAAGCGCCCCCCCCCTCAATTTGCCTTGTGGGGTGACGAACGTTCTAGCCACTGTGCCAATCGTGGCCCTATATATAGTCTATTCGCGGTATCTTCACAATTATTGAATGAACATTTTGAAAAATCCCCCCCCCCCCATGTACTTGGTTGTTTCCTAAATGCACAGTGTATCACAAGCTTTTTATAAGTCTGGTAAGTTATCTTTCATTAACTGCAACTTTGACTTATATTTAATCTGTAATTTATATGAATAAAAACAAAAACCAGAGAGAAAATAGTTGTGTTGGTAATGTCAAGTAAGAAATAGTTCTTATGCAAAATAGTATTCCACTGACTGCGCTCAAATGCGGTGCGTTGTCGCTTTCGTTTTAATTTTCAAGACTCGGTTAAGCTTTGTTTGCACGAGGCGGAGGAATATCCTGGATGTATAACTTCAGCAGGGCTTCACAAAACTCGGAAGTTACCGCGAATGTATTATACGCAAGTGTATAGCTGGGAAGTGTGTTGCGAGAGAGTAAGTAACTCATTTCAATTTTGTGAACTGGAGTATGCAAAATATTTAACATGCAATTCCGATATGCTTACAAACGCCATTCTTTTTCTGTTTTTTTTGTGATGAAAATAATAATTAATAGTTTTGTTGACACAATACTCGTTATTATATATAGAGGGTTCAGGGCACAAACATAAGTAAACCAAGTCCATTTTTTTAATCACTGGTTAAATTTAAGATGGAAATTATTCACACATGCTTAATGACTAAATACGCAGTGTTCTGGGATTCATTATGTATGATTCATTCAAAACTCACGTTTCTTATTGAATCAAGTTAATGTACTTATCTATTTNTTTCTGGGATTCATTATGTATGATTCATTCAAAACTCACGTTTCTTATTGAATCAAGTTAATGTACTTATCTATTTCCGCACTGAAAACTCCAAACATTTTGTGTTTGTTTTGTTATGAAAATTAAAGCGGTATTATTTTACAGAACTTAGTAAATAAATTTTAAAATTAAATTAACAGAAAATAATTTTTTTTATTTCATTGCAAATCTAGTTACACTCAGAAATTTATAACAGTATTTTAATTACCTGATACAGTATATATTGATTCGGATTANATTGCAAATCTAGTTACACTCAGAAATTTATAACAGTATTTTAATTACCTGATACAGTATATATTGATTCGGATTATTTTTGTTTTAAAATATTTACGACAGATAATTTTTAACGTGATTTTCACCTTCATCTTCGTCATCTGTTTGATAAAGATGAGGTTTCTATTTTCCCGCTATCAGACGAAAAGAAGTATTCTCTATGTTTAATGCGTGCTTAACATTCGTTAAGATGGTATGATAATTTTTAAATAAAATATNCGAAAAGAAGTATTCTCTATGTTTAATGCGTGCTTAACATTCGTTAAGATGGTATGATAATTTTTAAATAAAATATGCGCATTTGGAATTATTGTTTCTAAGATAACCGAACAAATTTTTTGTTAGGCTTGATAACTTTAATGGTTAATTTATGTCACAAAATTTATAGTCATGTGATGCAAAAATTGTCTTCGTAAAATTTATTTATCGATTTTGCAGTTTTTTTATAAGGTGACTAATAATAACACAACGTGAACTGAATGAGTTTCTAGAAAACTACTGAGGTTTGAGACGAGTCCTTAAAAACATTAAAATTTTGATACATACAACACTACTGTATTATTGATGAAATAATTACAGTATACAACGTTTACATCATTTTGGATTATCCTGTAGTCTGTGTGAGTCTAACTCCAGCCATGATCGCTCGTATCGTATTACTATCTTGTTCAAATATTGGCTTTGGAGGCATTAGTCAACGTAGCGCATAGACGTCGTGCAGTTGGAGTGGAACAGCGGTAATTGATTGACCTTAAATGGGATATGGCAGGAACCAAGCTTTAGCCACAAACTGGAACTACGCGGGGAACAGCAAACACACGTTTATGAACATTAACTCATACCAAATTACCTTTCAGTTATAGCTACAGTTTTTTCGCGTTAAGTATACAATCGCCTTAAACAAGCACGGAAACCGCAAAATAATGCCATTAGAAAACGCCGGGAAATATTCGTGTTTGTTTCATGTATATTCCATTTTTTTTTATTTTTTTTTTTAAACTTTTTGTGATAACTTTAAAGTTTTTTTTGTGGTGATTACCGAATCACCTTAAGCGCAAATAGCTAGTGTAAAATGCAGGTAAAATATTTCCCGTGGTTAGAAAACGAATATAGATTAATTACTGTTGCAATGTCTAATGCCGCTATACTCAACCTGCGGCCCGCGGGCCGCATGCGACCCGCCGAGTTTTTGTGATTGGCCCACCTGGAGTTATCAAATTGCCAAGCATTTTAAATTGCGCGCTCATCAGAGAAACTATGGGCGCTATAAGTACATAAATCCCTACCGCGGTGCGCGCAGTGTTGGGATATAGCAATCTCTCTTATTATCTCGCACAACTCAGAGTTGCGGGTTGCGCGAGCGAGACAGCCAGCGGCGGGAATTTTCCTTTTGCTTTCACACTTCTGTACCTACGTCTTGCCTTACTTGTCGTCACTTGTTTTAAATTTGTTTACATGACANTTTTGCTTTCACACTTCTGTACCTACGTCTTGCCTTACTTGTCGTCACTTGTTTTAAATTTGTTTACATGACACACGCAAATGATCAAAGTTCGCCTGGTAATTGCAGTTAATTGGTTTTGTTAAGTGTAAAATAGTTATTTTTCTATCAAAATAATGTCAGGAGTGTCTTCTACGTATAAAAGNAGTGTCTTCTAAGTATAAAAGAAAAATATGTGATGAAAACAGATTGTTTCAAGACGGGTGGGAAACGGAATATTTTGTTGTTCCTGACAAAAACAATGCAACTACTTGTTTGATATGCCGAGAAAGTGTTATGTTAAAGAAATACAATATTTCTCGTCATTTTAACACAAAACACAAATTGTTCAACGAAACGTTTCCTTCTGGATCGTCTTTAAGAAGTGAGAAATGGAGTTTTTTAAGAAGTCATTGCAACAACTGCAAAATGTTATGTCCGTGGCATTATCACAAGACTCCGCGGTAACCATGGCATCATATCAACTTTGTTACATTCTTGGTAAGCATATGAAACATTTCACCGATGCAGAAATTGTAAAAGAATGCTTTATTAGTGGGGCCAATGCACTTTTTGATAAATTCAGCAACAAAATACAAATATTGTCTAATATAAAAAACTACAGCTCTCTGATTCAACCTGTATAAGGCGTATTGAAGACATTTCACAATTAATCTACGATAACTTATTAGAAAACATTACAAACTGCAAGTTTTTTTTAGCTTGGCTTTCGATTCCAGTACCGACGTTTCAGCAACATCGCAATGCTCGGTGTTTGTTAGATATTGTACAGAACATAATTTAATCTTTGAAGGTTTTTTGAAATTTCTTCCAATGAAAGGTCAAACCCGAGGCACAGATTACCTTGATACTATTTGCAATTTTTTAGAGCAGAATAAAATTGATATACAAAAAATCGTGTGTGTTTGCACCGATGGCTGTCCTTCAATGACTGGATCCGAAAATGGATTTCTTACGTTGTTTAAGAAAAAATATAATTTAACATATTTAGNTCAATGACTGGATCCGAAAATGGATTTCTTACGTTGTTTAAGAAAAAATATAATTTAACAAATTTAATTACATTTCATTGCATTATCCATCAATAAAACTTGGCGGCACGTGTTGTAAATCCAGAAATTGAAGCTGTGATGAAGACGGTTATCAATATTGTCAATTACATACGAGCAAGAGAATTGAACCACAGAAAATTTAAAAGTCTTTTGGAAGAACTGGGAAGCGAGTATAATGATGTCCTTTTACATACCTCAGTGCGATGGCTTAGTAGAGGAAAAGTTTTAGAAAGGTTTTTTTCTTTACGCCATGAAATAATACTGTTTTTAGAGCAAAATAATAAAGTGTACCCTGAGTTACTAAATGATGGATGGTGGTGTCTTTTAGCCTTTCTATGTGATATTACAGAAAAACTAAATAGCCTCAATCGGAGTTTACAAGGTGAAAATAACATAGTCTCACAGATGGCGAATAAAGTATTTGCTTTTGAGGAAAAGCTAAAATTTTATCATGAAGAACTACAGAACAAACAGCTGCACAATTTTCCAACTATAATTAAGATAACAGAGGACCGTATCGACATTTTTGAGGAAAACTGCTCTACAATTTCAAATTATATAACTGCACTATTAGATGAATTTCATAAAAGGTTTCAAGATCTAAGAAAAATTAAAAAATGTTTGATGCTTGTAGAAAATCCATGGCATTTAGAAACAACCACTATCTCAGAGCTGGCTTCAATTTTGAATTGTAATTACCCAGAGTTGTTAGATGAATTCATCGATTTTAAAAACGACACCCACCTAGAAATTTTGTTTAGAGAAAAAAGGGGAAAAAAGGAGTATGTGGAATTTTGGAGCATTATTCCCCAAAAATATAAAAGCGTCCTAAGGAGTGCTCAAATCCTATTAACATTCTTTGGGTCGACATACGTGTGCGAATCGTCTTTTTCAAAAATGAAGTACACAAAGAATGTGTACAGAAACAAACTTACAGACTCTCATCTGGATGATGTGATAAGGTTAGCAAGCAGCAACAAGCCAGATCTTGATAAAGTTTTGAAAAAGTGTTCACAGTCTCAAAAATCGCATTAAAACGTTTAAATAACCTATCTTTGTTAAAACCTGAAATATTTATGTTTATAAAAAGTAAATATATGGTTAAATGTTAAAATTAAGTTTTTTATTCACTTACACCTAAACAATTTTTACTTGCGGCCCGCGACACTATGACTGAACGGTATTTGTGGCCCCTATAAAAAAAAGGT
>NQII01003750.1:56497-93946 GCA_002778355.1 Clitarchus hookeri | reverse complement strand
GGGGGGGGGGGGGGGGGGGGTTATCCACTTGCTCCTGCTGCAAGGAGGCTGTAATACAACAGGGATGATGCATTTTCCAGATAGTTTGGTTTTTTTCGAAAGAAATCGTTATAGATGGCGAATATTTGAAATCGCAAATCGCTAATCGTAGTTTACACTTTCAAAAAATAGCACAAAATATGATTAAATTCATTCTTAAATTATATTTCAGTTGCATCAAATTGTAAAAATAGTTTGTTTTATACGCATTAAGTTTATTAACTGCGGTAAATATAAAATATGCGGAAATTTAAAAATGAATATTTCACTGTTACTAACTATGAAGTACATTAAAATTGAATTTAATGTAGCCTTGTGGTGACATCTGTGGGATTCATAATCCATTTCAAGGTAAATGCTCTCTAGATTGTTGTAACGTGTAACCAAACACATGCATACATGTGTGAGCGTTGACTTACTGCAGATGGGTAGCAAGTAAACTGTGGACTATTGCAGCACCTTGTTATGGTGTGATCAGGCCTTAACTGAACGGCTTGCCTGATCACACCTTCAAACATTAAACCTGGAAACGAGCGGGATTGCAACGCCACCATTTGGTCGTCGACCCTTGCGAAATAAGACAGTTGCAGAAATCCCCTCCACCGGTCACTGAGCGGGGCCGCAGAACCACGCGCTTGATATAGGCCGGCGTAACACCCGGGACGGCGTCTTTCTTCCTTTGGTCGACCCGACCAGCGATGTAGACCAGGAAGATGGGTGTGTCCGGCCGGCGTTAACCGTCTCGCAGAATCAGCCTCCGGCTGCAACAAGGTGAAGACTTTCCAGTTAGGTTTTTTATTAAAATGGCGTGAATCATAATAATTAATTAAATAATTATCATCTTAAATTCAATCTAAAGCTCCCCCGATCAATAGTCATTTAAATAATAATTGTATAACCATAAATGTTAATAAACTCATCTTATAGTGCTGTGCTATACCGAATCATGGGTCATTATTGAGCTACGTCTCTAGAAACGTTCAAGTACGAATCTGCTGAAAAGCTTGTTCTTGACAACTCGTATAGAAATCTTGAAACACTGTTTAAATTTGTCACATGAAAAACTAAATTGGTTTTATTTTTTTGCTTTTCGTTATTCCACTTAAAAAGATTAACATGTGTAGATGTAAACAACTGATGTAAACAAAGTCACATTTGCTAATAATAAATGAGAGCCGGCAAAAACCTCACGATAATTTAATACAAGACTTCCGCTATCGTGAAATTGACACGGAAATTGTTCGAAATATTTACAGGAATACATTGCATCAAACGACTATACTCCGACGAACTGCCCCACACGAGCTCATCGATATATTGGTTTCACAAAAACAGCTAAGTAAACAGTGGACAAAGACAACTGCGTGCATTTACCTATTCTCGAAGGTTTAAAATGACACAGAAACTTTTGCGTGTTCTTTTTTAAGAACGAAACTCGTGTTCTGAGCATGACCTACTCTTGAAGAACTACATACTTACGTAGAGTCACAAGCATGCATTTGTAACTGCAACACGTAATCCATAAAAGTATTACTTACGAGAGCTACGACAGAACTTTCGTGCTGTTTAAAAAAGATTCGAACGAACACACAATTTCGAGAACTGCTGAACGTTCAACGGCTATACCTGGCCTGGAAAATATTGTATTTGTTTAACAGCGTAAGTTTTCAGAATGTGCTGGAGTCTGATACTGAAATATAATTAATGCGCTGAGGCAGGACACAGAAGTGGTATTAAAAATGTAGTACACGTAATAATATATAAAATACTTTGTTAATAACTGTTAGTCAGCATTAGAAAAAATTATCTAATTCCAAAGTTTCCATTTTTACGTGCAGAAGCATTTTGGTAACTAATAGGCAAGGCTTTGCTTGTAAAAGTACAAAACGTACTTTGCAGGCGAACAGATCGCGGAGGGGCGTGGTCCTTAGTGGGGCGAAGCTAGTGGCACATACAATAAATCTCAACTTGTACGCGCACAGAGTCCTCTCTACTGGATTAAGCTGAACCCCAGCTTAGACCTGTTGTCTCAGCACCTTGCCACCCTGGTGCTTCACAAACTACGACAGTCTGCACGTGGAGCATTCAAGCCGCCGACGATGAGGATTAAACATGGCCGCTAATTATAAACACTCCCTCTAGCGCGCGAGACCGCAAACTGCTGCTACTCCTTGGGGATCTATCATCCACACATATTATAAAACTCAACGTCTCTCTGTATGTCTTTCTGTTAGTGCGCTTATCACTCGAGAACCACCTATCCGATTTAAGTGTTTTTTTTAAATTCATAGCTATGTTCTCTGTTCAGGTTTAAGTATATATTTTGTTACGTAAAGTAACATAAGGAATAAGCAGTGACGATAATAGTGAATCAAGTCGGAAAAAAAGTTTGCCGCCAGCGCGCTCTCTTGCAAAACGCTGTCTAAACCGTCAAAGATGGAACAATATCATGTAGTAAAGAATTGTATAGAATAAAAATACATTAAAAAAACTCCGCTGTAGCATGTATCTATCTATAACAGAGAAATACTAATAAGCGTTTTTAGCATTTAATTCACGAGCAACATTCAATGACGGAAGTTTTTTCACCTTGCACTCGTTGAAATTGAAAAGCAAGTGCAGGCATTGCCAGGAAAAAGTATAAAAAGCATGGAATTTATTTTTAAAAAAACCTAAGCAATAGTTCTGCAGTCCACGCGAGCGGAGCCGCGGACACAGCTATTCAATGCATAAACATTTCGCCACGAAGCTGTGGGTGCGTNCTGCAGTCCACGCGAGCGGAGCCGCGGACACAGCTATTCAATGCATAAACATTTCGCCACGAAGCTGTGGGTGCGTAACGCCCCGCCTACACAGGAACTCACTGGAAAGTCACTTTACGCATAGTGAACCAAATGTCTGTAGCAAATAATGTAAGGTGCAAGGTCTGCAGATGGCGAGGAGGCTGGAGGATGCATACCAGAGTTGTGGTTATACACTAACTATTGGGGAGACGTTGAAACAACACACTACCTCCACACCTCATAGCATTCCGACCAGTAGGCCTACGTGTCTGGTTTCCTATCTATATTTTCGTTTACTGTGTCTATTTAATTGTCTACTAATCACTTACATTAGTTATTTGGCTATTCACAATCTCATTAACAGTAGTGTACAAGGAAGTGTAAACATGCCTCCTTTAACACTAATAATTTGAGGATGTGTTCCCGCATTATCCTTACCATGTCGACTCTAGGTGAGTAAATTTCTATGAAACTTCATTTTTAATTTTATAAAAATTTCTTCTAACCTAATATATTTTTATTTTATTTTAGGAAATTGGTTGTCATATACTAGTAATGTTCTATTGTTCTAAATAATGGTGAACATAAATTTGGGAAATAGGAGACGGATTAAAATACTTTACACTTGAAACTTTTCTTTTTAAGGATAACTTTCGTAAATGACATGTACCTTTCCTGTAATTATCTATCCTAATGTACACTATTCTAAACTAACAGAATTTTACCCACTGCTTCTTCCTAAGCGCATAAATAAACCATTCGTAATTTGAGGACTTCTTAATCTTAGTTTTTTTTTAAGTGGGTTAAGTGTTTCAAGTTTCCGTTACTATTCTAAAATTTCTGAAATCCGGCAAAATTTTCTTATAAAATTGCAGTTAAGTTCCCTTGCAGAGTACATACTGTGTATTGTATGGTAAAGAGAAGGTTAAAAACGATACAACATACTTGTATGTATGACATCTTCTGCTCTACTAAGCTGATGCTATTCGCATTACCAATCCCGAACGTTATCTTATGAGACTTTGACACTGATGACATAGATAGACAAAACAGTTTCTTAAACTGATGCCACGATAAGGAGATAAAGCGATGACTAAGGAACTCAGTAGTCAAAGGAAATTCACATTTGTAGACACGGGATTGGTTTCTTAAGGCTCCCGCATACTTGTAGCTTTAGTCCGCATTTGAGGGCGAGAAGCGCGAGAGCGATAAGGGCGACACTGCCACGCGCATCAAGTGCACCATCGCCGCTAAACGCAAGGCTCTGAACTGGCGCGCAGTGTTCCCGTCGCACTGTGTGTACCTATGGGACTTTCAGCGGTGACCCTGTTATTTTATTGGTGGAAAGTCTGTAGGAAGGTTCTGTGCAGTGCCATTGAGTAGTTTTGTGTATATCTGATGTGCATATTTTGAAATACAGTTCTTTTAAAAAGCCTAAAATGGTGTTTATAACGTGCGTGACATTTTGAAAGTACTCAACAGCCGTCGTCTGATGTGCGAGTTGTCTTCGTAGGACGGCACATTGGACGCGCATTTGATAGTTTCGTGGTGAGACTTGCATCTCAAACACTTTGCAACGCAGTGCGAGCGCCGGGTTTGCGGGGGCCTTAAGTTATCATCAAGGTCATACTGCCCCTGGCAGTTCTTGCATGACATCCAACGTGCTCGATGGGTCCCCCTCGCAGTCGCTTCCTTCATGAAATTGAGTAGAGTAATGGCTGAATTATTTCCCTCTGTAAAGGAACCATGCTCACTTCTCCAACTATACAGAAAGCATGCAGCCCCTACCCATCCCTACCACACCACCCCTATTGATATTTCCTTGCATACGCTCTGCCTCCATTATGCCCTTTCCTTTTCGCCTCTTCATCATTTTACTCTCAGTATTTCCTACGCCCCTGTAACTGAACCAACTTCGTTGTTAGTCGTGTCCACTCCACTCCCCTCATCCCTTCTCCAACTCCTCACAAAACAACACCCTTCCCCACGATTTACTCACACGTACCTTATGTCCGCTGTATGCACTCCATTCCATTTCCAAAATCTTTTCCCACCGCCATTTCACAGTATTTCGCATTCGCTCCACGCCCTTTACAATAGTAACTATTTGGAAAACACTGCATGCTTGTCTCTCCCCTTAAAGGACTTATAAGCCGACGGATGGGACGCGAGTAGCAAGTTTTCTACTGAATGTGTTGTGTTGCCGTAGTGGCCGGATGTGGCGTAGTGGTTAGACTACTCGCCTCCCACCTAGGCGAAACGGGTTCGATTCCCATCGGGGTCGCTCCCGGATTTTCGCATGTGGGTAATCGTGTCGGATTATGCCGCTGGTCGGCCGGTTTTCTCGCGGATTTCCCTTTTCCCCCGCCCTTGAATTCCAGCTGTGTTCCATACTCGCCTCGTTTCACGCTCATCGGCTCTCAAGACCTCGATGTTAAGAGCCGCCAAAATCTCTCAACCCCACTCCGTAGCGGCCGGGAAGCTCGAGACGTGGTGATTTACCGTATTTGCCAAAATAATTTCTTCTCGTGTACACTTCGCACCGAATACCAGCCACGTGCAAATATTCGCCCGCGCACTTACAGCCAGACGAAGATACTCGTGACAGCCTGTAGTGCAAAGTGTGTTCCTGCGAGGATGCACGCCGGATCCCGAGACGTGCGACAAGGCAAGTGGTTGTACGAGGCACTTCGAAGTCCAGCGCGTCGACAGGGGGTTCCAAGGTACACGACACCTTCATCCAAAAACCACCATACTCACGCGAAATTGGCCTGCGAATGTTTTACAACTGAAGCGAAATTACATCAGAATTGTTTAAGATACTGTCTTTATTTTTATTTAGTTTCATAAAGTTAAGTATGACGAGCAGACCCCCTCCCCCTCCCTCTCTTCTCTCTCTCTTTCATGCTACGAATCGAAACTCTAAACTTGCACCTACACAATGTGACCCGACGGAAATTCCAGGTCCGTTCTTGTCTTCGACCACAGGAAGCGCTGAAACATCGGACATAGCCACTACGGATGTCACGGCTGCAGCAGCTTGCCCTGCCTTCATCCCCCTGTCGCCACGGCTCCATTCATCTCCCTGTCGCCGTGGCTCCACCCCGAGACGCCGGCCCAGCGGTGCCTCGCCGTAACATGTGCGATGACCCGGACAAGCTGACGGCAAGCTCTGGCTGTCAATCAACGACGCGCGGCTTGCAGATGCACAGGAAGACCGAAACAAAATACATCGGCAGTACTCTGCAATATCCAGTTGTTTCACTCGCAAGACTTGTTCTCGATTAATCAACACTCAAACAGCGACGATGACGAGTTGACAGAAGATCTTTTATCTCCTTGTTGTCGATTCCAGCACCTACAATACGCCATCCGACAAGCACGCCGACTACAGACTTTCGAGAAACGTAGACTTAGGCGCGGCGCAGGAGAGATTAAACTACTTATGAGCGGATTCCCATAGTGCTAGATGATACTTTTATCCGTGAATACAGGGTGTTCGTCGCCGAAAGACGGCACAGGGGGATTTTGCGCAACGTGAGCCCAAACAGCGCGCAAGACATTGATGTGCAAAAACAGTGCAGCTGCACTTGGTTTTGTCGACTTACTGAGAAGTACGTCGGAAGATGCATACAATTATGTATATTGTCCCACTAAATATTTCAATATTTTAGAATAAATTAAAGATAAATGAAAATAACCTATTTTATTTTTGTTTTTTCTGTTTAATAAATGTAATTTTAAAATATTTTGATAGCCTAAAATTATACAAAAACATGAACAAAGTATAATTCTCATATCACTCTACAATCGTTATTCATTAATTATTATTTTTAAATTACCAATACTCTCTTCAAAATTTTTAGAAACTTTTTCAAAATAATTTTGTTAAACAATGATACTTTGATTGATTAAAATTTTGGAACGAACCTACAATTCATCAAATTAAACCAGTCTTTTTAAAAACAAAATTTTCAAGCATAAATGTTGTCTTTCACTCTTACAATGACCAACAATAATCGCTTTAAAATTTTCAGTTAGTGGCTAATTATATTTTTATATTAATCTTTTATTCTGGAATTTTTAAAGCCTAATACTTGACATTTTATAAATTATTTATATTATAAATAAGAAATTTTTCAAAGTAACGCCAATTTTATATATTTATTAAATAGGAGTTAGTTTGAAATTAATTTGTTGTGAAAATTATTTTCAAACAAAATAATTTGTTGTGAATGGTCGGAGAAGCCACTCAAGTATTCGGTCTCAAAATCTGGGATGAACGGGGGCTAACTGAGAAATACAACTACTGTTGAAGTTTAATCTTTTCACTATAAAAATTTAAATTTAAACTTATAAAAATTATTTAACATCAATTGTTTGCCTTGCCAGTTACCATATGCTCTGAAGGAGCCAGACATTAACTATTACAAAACTCTGTTTTGTAATTCATACACAAACTTCGCCGGACAACCTAAGATGGAGAGATTGTCACTGGCGAACTTATTCCCGCATCATCTTGAGATTTAGCGCTGTGTTCGAGTGGTGCAACGCACTACATTAAGGTGGCAGAGGTTCATGTGTACAATTACATAGTCACTGGTTCGGATACACAAGACAGTTTATTTACAAGAGTACTAAAAAAATGCAATTATTGGTGCTATTTTATTAATCTTACTGGTACCACCACGCGCAGGTTACTTGACTAGCGCAGTTTATTGGCTCGGCATTCTTGATGTCCATGAACATCCAATTTATTTATGCACCCGACAAGCTCGGGGTAGTGCCAGGCCATAAAGTAAACTGGGATAAGGGTAACTTGGGACACTGAGGGTAACTTGGGACACTAAAGGTAACTCAGGATACACAGAGAAACTGAGAGTAACTTGGGACACTGAGGGTAACTTGGGACACCGAAAGTAACTCGGGACACCAAGGGTAACTCGGGACACTGAGGGTAACTTGGGACACTAAAGGTAAATCGGGATACACAGAGAAACTGAGGGTAACTCGAGACACTAAGGGTGACTTGGGACACCGAGGGTAACTTGGGACACTGAGGGTAACTTGGGACACCGAAAGTAACTCGGGACACCAAGGGTAACTCGGGACACTGAGGGTAACTTGGGACACTAAAGGTAAATCGGGATACACAGAGAAACTGAGGGTAACTCGAGACACTAAGGGTGACTTGGGACACCGAGGGTAACTCGGGACACTGAGGGTAACTTGGGACACCGAAGGTAACTCGGGACACCAAGGGTAACTCGGGACACTGAGGGTAACTTGGGACACTAAAGGTAAATCGGGATACACAGAGAAACTGAGGGTAACTCGAGACACTAAGGGTGACTTGGGACACCGAGGGTAACTCGGGACACTGAGGGTAACTTGGGTCACTAAAGGTAACTCCGGATACACAGAAAAACTGGGGGTAACTCGGGACACCGAGGGCGTCTTCAGGGGTTCTAGGCTGCTTTGGTGATCTGGCGAGGAAAAGTCGATGGTTTCAGGCTGTTAACGGTTTTTTTTGTGATCTCCCCCATCCTGGATCCGTTTACTAGGGCAAGAGCTTTTTGTTGATCCTGGGACGCCGTGTGTACAGCTAACTGTCTATCCCCATGTAAACCGATCCAATTCCACGCGTCCTGATTACTCAACGCCGCTGTAGGTGCGGGGGGCTGTATTTGCCAATAGTCTTGCCAGCTGTGTACGTTACGGTCACCGCAGAAGTATTTGCTATTATAGGCTTAACAGATAAACTGAGTACTTTTGAAATCAACATTTGTAAAATTTCACTTCACCTACCTATATATATATATATATATATATATATATTAGCGGGCGTGCTGACTGGCATGCGTCCAGTAAAGTTTGTAATCACGGAGGGAAAGTGGATTTCAATGTCGCAACGTTAAATTAAAAGTGGTACGTAAACATTTGTGAATACTGAAATGATGCTCTCGTGCTCTCTGTTTCTTTAATGCATATAAATGTATAAGAATGAGTAAATTTGTATAATATTTACTTTGAATTATTATTTCACAGATTGACTTGATCGACGCGCGAATAAAGTAATCAATGTTATTTTTACGCAGGATGTAATAATACACAATGTGCATACAAGTAGATGTTAAGCAGGTCCTTTTAAAGTGTTCAGTTTAACGTGAACGGCCTGTACCATATAGGTGGCTTATTATAAGTTATTAGCTTTGTTTACTTTCGACAAAAATATTCGTTTCCCAACGAAAGTAGGTACTCTATAAGTTTTAAACTGTTCGTTTGACGCCAGTATGTTCGATATCACCAACGGAGTCTCCATTCTGGCTCACGTCAATGCCTTCCTACTCATAACGACTTCTCAAGTGATTTATTTTTGCCATTTAGTCAATAAAATGGGTTATATTTTAGTAATATATTATTTTACTTAATAAAAGTATTATATGGAAATTCTAAATTATCATTTAGAACATGAACGACTCTTCAATCATCGGTAAACATTATACTTTTGTTTTCCTAGATTTAGGAATATTCTATATAAATTTGGACTCCCATTATTGTCTCAGCAAACCGTTTATTATGTACATTTTTATTTCTTCTTTATCTCAGCCAATTGCCAATATATATTTTAAAAAAAAATACACAAAAGGTACTTTTCTTATTCGTCGTCGCCGGCTACGAGCGTCAAAACCAATGTTCGTCGCTCGTGGAACTCTCTAGACGCCCGTCGTCAGCGTCAAAGCTCTGATTGGCTGAAGCTTGTCGCGCCGTATCGCGTCGCTCAATTGTGAAAACCACTTTAATAAATAAACCGGAGGGCAGCTGAAATAAAACTGTACGTAATTAACTATCTGTAGAAATACAAACATCAGTCCGAATTTATATTGTTTTATACATTTAGGAAAACTAAAGTATGATGTTTTCCAACGCTTGACGAGTCATGCGTGTTCTAAATAACCATTTAAATTTTTTTTATTATTTTTAAAAGTAATAAAAAAATTGGCGCTCAAGAATAACTCATTTTAGTGACTAAATTAAAAAACAAAGATTGCCTTTCGTTTGATTTTAGCTTTTCATTGCGAACTTCCTTGTACGACAACAGATGGCAGCACGGTCTGTATCGCCTGCGGCCGACGACCGAACATCGCTCTATTGTGAAAACGTAATAACGCTCGACGCTGGCGATTCGCCAAAAGTCTCATCTGTCTTACAGTTCTTGGCGTGGTTCTTCATTGTATCACCTTGCATAAACATGTTAGCTCGTTCCTGTCAAGTATGAAACCTAATGTTATAAACCAACGTGTGGATGAGGTGGAAAGAGATGACGGTGTAAAATATAATATGTGGCTGGACCGTAGTTATACGAAACCAGAGCCCCATGATGACGAATATTGTACTAGGGCCTTCAATACCTCGAATGTAGCGGTGTGTATAATGAAGATGCAATAGAAAGCAATGTTGAAGTTAGTATGCACAAGTAATGCCAAGCGTCAGAAGAAATGGTTTCCAAGGGTTCGGGTTGGACCCTGACTTCAGTAAATCATCTAGAGCTGAGAACAAGTGGGCTCAATCAATTTGGCAAATAGGGACTTACTGATTTCCTTTAACCTCACTACAGAAAATTACAACATAAAAAACCAGCAAACCACCACATGAATGCGAAGCCTGGATTGTGTGACGGGTCAGTTGAGGAGCAGGAGAGGTCAGTTGTGGAGCAGGAGAGGTCAGTTGCGGAGCATGAGTTCAAGTTGAGCAAAGAACTTGTATGGAAGAAACTGTTGAAGATGTAACTGCATGGTAATGTGATCAAGGAACTAGATCAAATGTCTGGTTGAATTTATGCATAAAAATGCTTAAATCTCACTGATGAAATATGTTAGTAAGTTTATATATAGAGAAGTAGCTAGGCAAAGTAGATAAACAAGTTGCTACTGTGGAAAGAACTTCAGTTTTTTCATGAAGATGATGCAAGCCAGTGATTGTACGAAGTCTACTGTAGAGCTTACCTGGGGGTTATGGGTCAGTGACTCCTTCGGCAGGAAGGTTTCCAGGCGTTTGAGGTGGTGTGGCAGTACTACGCTATAGTAGCCAAGCCTGGTTGCCGCATCGGCCCTAGAAAGGGTGGATGATGCATCTCTTATAGCCTCTCTCCACTCATGGTGACCCAAGGCTACCAGTGCCACCCCTGTGCTTTGCAAATAGGACTCCGCCACCCGTCTCCCTATGGGAACTAGTTTCCTCGTGGCTGGTAAGGGGTATCTGCCATGATGGTTTGGGCTGATAGGTAGTACCTAGGCCCGACCACTAGGTGGGGTGTTGAACCACTTGGCATTCAGGCCAATGGGGCCCAAGACAGGAATTCCCTGTGTGAAGAAATTCCCATGTATGGTAATGGTCAGTGCCCGATGACGGCTCCTCCAACTGTACTGCTGGTGGTAGGAAGTGGTGGCGATGGCTTGGAGGCTGCGATGGCAGCAGGAAGACATTTGAGTGAAAACTATTAGAATTCTTCCAATTCAGAATGAGGGCTCCTATCCCCGACTTCGGCATTCCCGATAAATCGATGATGTATGCCGCTCCGAGCCAATCGTACTCCGCCCTTCCGGTGGGCATGCAGAGCTTTGGTGGGGCGGTCGGGTAACTGAAAACCCACTAGTGCCATGATACATAAGTGGGAGCACGGGCTGATCGGGTTGACCCCACTAGAGGTTCTCTCTGGTGTACCGATCACTAGAGGTTGGACTCGTGCTGGCAGTGGTTAGCTCTGTATGCTGGAGGAGGTCTGGATAGATTCCTCCTCTTAGAGAAGGACCGGGCGGTGAGCGGCAACCCGCTTCATTTATGTCCTGGAGAGACACTAGGGGTCCGGGTAGTACCCCGGCCAGACCACATGCTTGGTGTCTGAGTACGAGGGTCTCAAAACCTTGTGGAAGCGTGCTTTCGGCCGTACTTGTGAATCAAGTCGGGGCTTTGGATTTGGTAACCTCAGGTGCATGGCTGGGACACCTGCGATGAGAGGGCGTGATCCCTCTTCCCCGCCGAGTAGGTGGCCGAAGTGTGGGATGGCTCATGGATAAGAGCACTGCGTTAAAATATAAAAGTATGGTGGCCAAGAGGCTACTGTATTTGCATCACGTATGTGCTTACCTCTATGAATGTACCTTCTGCCACTGCTGGAAAATTACAAAGAAAACAGTGTTGTTACTGTGGAAAGATCTTCAGTAAAAGCTGCCATGTTCGGCGACATGAGAAGTGTGGTTGTTTGAAGAACCCGTCTCATGCTTTTATTAGCTACTCTAAATTTTCCAGACAGTTCACTCGAAGTGATAACTTAAATAAACACATCAAGGCCGACAAATGTAGTGTTCTTACTCCCAATGAGAAACAGCATGTTTTCACTTCGTTACCTTTTGTTAATACACTACATAAAATGCTCGCAAAACGTTCGCAGACGACGAGGGAACTCACATTATTAAGTATTACGACAATGGCCACAAGCAGTTTATGGACGGTGATATATTGAAGAATCACACCAAGAACTGTAAGGATTCATCTTTTGAGAGCCAACAAGTGTTGCCACCAATACCTCTTGCTGCAGCGATGGGTACTGATTCGTCAGGCGATTATGATGAGATAGGCAATGCTAAAGATGGAATGAGTGCAGCATAGTCGGTTTGTGTGGAATGTAGACTTGCAAAACTTTCGCATGAAGTCCACGAACTTCAAAACAAACTGTTGTCGGCTCTAAATACTGAAGATGACCACACGAATCCTGAAAAAAAAAAGTAAACTTGATATTGAGGATGAAACAGGAGGTGAAGACAATCACGAAGACGGCATTGATGATGACTATGGCGACAGTGATGATGGAGTATCTGATGAGAAGGATGATGATTCTCCCGACGCCCCCACGCATTTCGCCAACGAGTTTCCTTCGACAAGTAGCGTGAAGAAAAGGCAGAATGCGTCAATAACGCTTGTTACATATTTCCCGAAGACCCAAATGAATTTGTTGATATACTCAGATATTTGATTTACCTGCAAAAATGCGGGGATCTGTCACGCATTTTTGAGATCTCTTCAACCATCGATGAACTGAAGGATCGGGGTTATATGAGATGAGACTGTTGGCTACTATCCATGATCTGTAAATATCTGAGAAACATAAAGGTAGAATGTACAAAATAATCAGAAAGATAGAATGTATATTATAAGTAAATAAATTAAATATATATATACTTAGCAGAGTGTGTTTAATATATTATACAGTCCCTTCTGCTTCTCTGAAATACTTATTAATTCAGTGGTGTAAACAATCTATTGCGAGAGTCTGTTTTAGATAAAATTTATGTGAGCGTGTGCAGGAGGAGGGCTTTGGCAGGACCTGAAGTGTTATGCCTTACTCGGGTCGAGTAAAATCGACTGAGTTCTATACGGTAAACAAATTAAATGAAGGGAATTTTTTTGAGGAATGTTTCGTAACTAGTTGGTTGGCCTGGTAAGTTGGCTTGGCAAGTAAGTGTGACCCTTTGGTATGGTCAACTGTGGTAGAAATGTTTTGCGAAGATTTTGTGTGAAGTGGTTAACTACGATACTGTTATTAGAGACTTTTTTCGAGATTGTTTATCACAGTTTTTATAGGTGGGTGGTAGGGCAGGAGTCTGTCTTGGGCGGCGTCATTCTCGCGTGGAGTCAACCTCGGGTAGAGTTAGTCTTGGGTAGAATCAGTCTTGGGTAGAGTCAATCTTGGGTGGAGTTAGTCTTGGGTAAAGTGAGTCTTGGGTGGAATTAGTCTCCTATGTGCACATGTGTGGACTCTGTAGCTGATGTACATATATGTGTATGAGCTGTGCACACACAAACATACATCTATTTTTTGAGTGCTTTTGTAGTAATATATTGTAATAAATTAAAATAATATGTATTTTATTCTTTTAACCCTATGTCGTAACCACCCTATTATAAACTGACTTCGTTAAAAAATGCTGTAACGCAAATATTAATACTTTTTAATTTAACTAATCACTATGATTATAAAGGGATTTTAGATACACAGATACGTAAATACATATATACATACCTGTAGCTAGAAATGTCGCTTGCAAACTGAATTTCACGAGCCTGCCCCCTAAGAACTCGCAAATTATATTCGCCTACCTTTATACCTGTGCATATTCGCTTCCTTACGATCGGAAATGTAAAAAAATGATGCTTGCTACATAATTACTTAAAACAAATATAAACATTAAAAAAATGTGTGCTTAGGCACATATGATTCAAACCCCGGCTGAAAATGACGATTTTTTTAAAATACATTGCTTGCCTTTAAAAAGTTTTTTAGATTGTAAATACTATGAATTTATACAATAAAGCTCCCTTATAAATGCGGTTATAAACCATTTATACACTAACTGAAAATAAAAATGAAAGTAATATAACAAAAGGTTTAAAACATTAATATAATTGTAGGAGGGAATGCATCCTCTTCGTTTGTTGACAATAATACCAGATTGAAGCAGCCTTTTTGCTCGTCACGTAAGTAGCTTAGTGATGCTCTACCCTCATAGCTCAGGAACAGAGTGGCCGACTTGCAGTCGGAGGGTCGCGAGTTCGCGCCCCGGTTCCTACGCGGCAGATTTCCAGCTCGCGTGTCACGCGCATGTGTACTCTGAATTTATCATAAAGTCAGACTACTTGAGCTCTTCACACGGCAAAATACACTCGCATTGTCAAACGTCACACACGCGATATGCAACGGCAAATGTTATCAGTCAATAAGTCAACTTTAAAAAAAAAAGTGGTCAAAGCACCCGATTTGTACGTAAGAGGTTATGGGTTCAAATCCTAATACTTCTATTAGAAATTTTTCTTTTTTAAAATGTTACCAGCTGTCATGATAAAGTGCAAATTTTACATAATTTTAACTTTATAAACAGATTTTGCATTAAGAATACATTTTCGATACTTTAATATGTATTTTGAAAGATTCCGGCATTTTTCAAACATTAGATATGATACATTTAAATCAAATAATTCTAGTTATTTATAAATGCATCGATTCCTAGATGACTGATCATTTTATGATTAGTTTTGAGAAGACTGGCTAGACACCTGCCTCGCGAGAGTAGTTAGGGAAGATTGGGTAGTGAGAAGGGGGAAGAGGAGCGGTCGACGCTTTTCGTGACTGTTTGGTGTCGTGAGAANGTGTGGTGAGCATGAGGTTAACATTATGAATTCATCGATTTTCAAAATAAACTTAAAATTTTTGCGAATTTTATGATATTGTGGGTGGGAGGTGGGGGGGGGGTGGCAATGCATATGCCACATTTAAAACCTTACTTCCCTACCTGTCTCGGTGGCCGAGAGGTCTAAGGCGTCTTCCATGCTGGCGACCCAATGTCCGGTAGTTCGATCCCTCCCTACTCCGGACGATTTGTTGAGCTCCGCGAAAATTAAATAAAAGCTGCCAACTCCAGAACCAAAATGGTGGCCAAGCGAGAGCGACAACAGCGCCCCTAGCAGTCGGTAGCTGAAAGAAGGATAAGTGGAAAAAGATGGCGGATGAGGGTGACACACTCTTGCAGTAATAAACAAAACTGCCGACACCAGCGCCTCTAGCAGGTGATGAGGCAACTACAGCAGACGACATCCAAGATAGCGGACGAAGAAGGTGCAAAATAGAAAAGAGGTGGGAGAGAGAGATGAAAGAGAAACAAGATGGAATTACAGAGCATGAAGTAGAAAATTCTAGAAACAAGATTGCGGAAAGCCCAAGATCCAAAAAAGGCCGCCGGCCGACCAGAATGACATAGCAGGAGGTGACGTCATCCAAGATGGCGGAAGGCTCTAGGCTCCTACTTATGAATCATGTGCCGAAACGAAGATAAGTATACTACTTAGCTCTAAACGGTCAATGTGAAGTAGAAAGTTGAGCACAAACTGTTAATTAATTGAGTAATTTAAAGTTATAATCATCTGATACTAAATATAGAGTTAAAATCCAAAGTAAACATAATGTCTGGTTAAATTAACGTTTATAAAACCTCTAAGACGTGAAAACAAACACAGTAAAAATGAGTAACGTCATACTAGTAAAATTACTACTTTTAATGCTTTGAAACTATAAATGCTGGCATAGTTTTGCTATGGAATGAATGTTAAGTTTAATTAAACTAATATTATAAAATATTCTATCGTAACTACTCTTAAGCCTAAAACACGGCTTGGATTCCGATTTTCAACAGTTTATTTTACCTCTATAGATATTTTATTTTAAAGTAAATAATCGAAAATTGATTAATATTGTTTTAGATTCTAGAGATGAAAACAATAACTTAATTAATTTTGATTGTGTTGATATTGAAATAATTTTCTAATTCGAAGAGTTACAGCCAAGAGTGCTATCGCTGCCGCATACCGAAATTTTTCAATTACATTAATTAATTGTTTTTATTTAAATTGAATAAGTAAATATAAAATATACGATAATACATGTGCAACCAAAAGTAAAAAATATGTACAAAATGTATAACTAATAAAGGTACTGAAATATTTTTAAGGAACATATTTCAAAGTTGGATGCAAAAATGTATATATAACGACTGTTTCTCTAATTATATTAAAGTTAATTATACAAATTAAAAGCAGAAAGAAAAATAAAACATGTATGTAAATTTGCTAAGAATTAATGTAAATATTACTTTGAAAACATAAAAAAATTGTATTTTAATTTAGTTGCATAAAATACATTTTGTTAATATACTTTTATTTTCAAACCGATTGAAACTTAGAATTATAGAATAAAGATTCACTGAATTAATAATTATAACAATTTAACTTATATAAATAAGGAAATGATTATTGTGAATTTCCCTCGCTAATACTGAGACTGAAAGGAAGATATGAATTATGAAGTCTGATTTCAGAGATAAAAATAATTTCATGGACAGTTTATTCATTTCTCATCACACATACTTATGCTCTTTTTGTCTCAGATATTATTTCACAAACTATATCACAATTTTATTATGGGAGGGTACATAAATTAACTTTTGTTCTACACTCCGGTTTTAGTAAATTATGTAGATACGACACTGGACGCTGTACTAATTTAAAAACAGTGATAAGTGTCAAACAGAGCGAAGATAATTCAGAAACGTGTAGTAAAAAAACATTGTGTAATTAGAACATAAATATCTACAATGGCGAAAAAGCGAACGCGTCATGTTAATGTGAATAACAACTAGGCAATATATTTGCATTTTAATGGTTAGCAGCAATAAAAGTTTCAGATTCATAAATAACGCTCATACCTTACTGTACTGTTTTACTGAGTACTTTTTGGTTGGTAATGGTTTTTATAAAAGTCAGCGCGTTATTTATTGTGGTACTAAGTCTAAAGAGGTCAGCTGGTAATTACTGGTTAAATATTGGAAAGTGAGGGACACATACATACACACACATGTATGAATGTACACATTAGTCTACATATTATCTGTATGGAAATTGAAGAAGGGAGAAGCGTATCGCCACGCTTACGACCTTTAAAGGGGGTTTCAAAATAATATTGGATTAGGTACGAAAGGCGGCTGATGAATTCTGTGGATATTCCTGCAAACCATACAACCGAAGTTTTTCAAGTACCTCGTAACGAAATACAAGAATTTAATGTATGTTACAGTATATTGGTGCTTCTCACGTTAGTTATACCGACCTTCTTGCATTTTCACGTGGCTCCATCGAGCGGCGAGCCAAGTTACTTAAACAAGTCTTAGCTTAGCTTCTTCTCTTTCAAACGTAAACCAAATTAGTGTGAGCCGGGGGAGAAAGAAAGATGAGGAGCTATGTCTAACGTAAGTTACACTAACTCCCATAAAAATTTGAGTACTCGTAAAAATCATCTAGAAACTGCAAAAGTTTGCTGTGATTAGTTACAAAAACTGAAAAAGAAATTTTGCATTTTTTTTAGTGAGAGTTTGTTAATTTGTTACCACGCCACTTCAACAAATTGTGCTATATCATTATCTATGAATAAAATAAGAAAATTGACAAACGTGTAGTGAAGCTTATTTTTAAATAATATTTTTCCATTGCTACATGCAACAGTAACCTTTATAATAACTGTTGCTGTGTAATAGTGCATTTGTGTAAGTTAAACTGACATTCATAACACACATTACTTTGATCGTTACAGAACGTCAAGCAATTCGGAGACTGAAAGTCGGAATGTTGAAGAAGTTTCACAACAATCAACTGATACATCACCAGCAACTGCGTAGGCAACTGCAGAACCGCCAAGTCACTCCGAGCGTCAAAGACTGAACACTTCACTTTGAAGAGATAATCTTACAACACTACAGCACTTAGAATTGCGTCGTTCTTCTAGTAACGAGGAAAAAGGTGGCAGGTTGTTTCTTTTATCTTTATTGTCAAAGTTCCGGTTATTCCCTGGTCAAATTCAACCAACAGCTCGAATGCAGATGCCTAAAATCATGCGGCGATGTTTACAGGTAGCGAAATCTGCAAGCATGCAACTTCCTAATAGTTTGCCTTTGCATGCTGAAACATCCGACTTTGGCCTTTGTTCTCCATCCAACTATTCACAGCCATACGTGATTACTCGGTTTCAGTTTGTTGAGACACATCCCCCACAATTGTCTGTCCCTGTTCCTGGTCGTGCAGCCTCTACTCCATCTTGTCAACCTTCCCCTTCTCACGCTCCAAACCTTCAACCTACGACATCACTTCAGTCACCGAAGTCCGTCGTCTCGGACGCATTCTCTGGCACAGATTCAGAGCTGCTCGATACATTATAAGTATGTAAAAATGTAGCTAAAGGTTTCACAAAATTGCTATAGTAATTATTCAATAAAATATACAAACTATATTCTATTCATTTTCTACTCTTGCTTATTATTGACCACCCCATTTTAATCTATCAAAATGTTGTTTAAGTAGGTATATTACAGACAAGAGTGAATTTTGCAGAGTTTCCTGTTTAGACAACAATAGAGTTGCAGTGTACCGACTTCTGTTTTAAGCAAGGTTTATTTTAATACAAAGTAAACCGATCAAATTCTCGAATAAACACAGACATTACTAATGATAATGGCGTTCACAACCACTATTGACGATAGTAATATTACAGCCGGTTAATATTTTGTCACTCGAAATATGCGTGTACCACTCCACTGTAATTCCGTTAACAAAAATACTGTTTATACAAGATACAATTTAAAAAAATATTTAAAATGATAAATGAACGCTGAGATGCTATTTAGCCTACTAGCTACGGTGGCATGATAAGCGTTAAACAATCACATGAAACCATTTTCCTATATCCTATCGTATTACCATGGCACAGATCCTGCTGAACAAACCAAGTAGTCAGAGAATGCATCTGTAATATTTGTTGCCCAACTTGAGCCACCGCCACTACCAACTTCAGTAGTATCGTCCATTGGGCAGGACAGAGTCTCTTCAAACTGGTAGCCATCACGCAGGCGCACAACATTGTGGAGTACACGAGCACTCTTCACGATTACCTCCACGTAGTCTGCTTACAAACCTACACTTGTATGGCATATTCTCCACTTGCCAGCAAGTATTGGAAATGCGCATTCCACAAAGCGGCGTGCTCTTCTCAATCCATAGTCAAACATATCCCTTCTTGTTATCTAAGCTTCGCCTAGAATACGGTCGCAGTACACGTTCGCTCACGGCAAAGGCTTCATAGGCAACAATGACTGGAGGTACCAACTGCCCATTGGCGTTGGGAAGGGCTTTATGACCGGGTAAGTTTGAGAGATCCGGAAACAATTTTGCGGTACAGAACAGACTTTTTAAATGTGTTTCCGTCAGAAGATTTTCCATGCCCTCCCACATCGATAGCTGTAAAGCAGCGAAAAGCATCCGCTAAAGTGAGCAAAACAATGGTCGCACGATTCCCGAAATCGTTGACCTGCCCATCCTGTACTCAAAACCCAAAGATGTAAATATATTTCCAGTTGCTAAGAATCTGTGTGAAGGGAAGATGAGGTGGGGGGGGGGGATGGAAAAAACTGTAAAATCACAGTGCTGTTAGAACAGGCTTTTAAACTACGTTACAATTATTTAAAATTTCAACTATGGATTCTAGTCATGCCTTTATTCATATTATCACAGTTATCTAGGCATTTTTGTTGAGGGGAGAAAGTTGCCCCCTCAAGTCAGCTCCCCCCCTCCTGCAACACCATTTTGACATTTTTTAATACATGATATGTAAAGCTTTCTGTAACTTAAAACATAATGAATACTGATTTTAAATTAATTTTACTGTAGTATATTAAAATGGATTATTTTAACTAAGTGAAAACAACGAAGACGCCATAAGAGAATGTCAACAACATCCAAACTGAAAACTTCCTCATTTTCCTACTACATTTATATGAAAAATAAATAAAAACCTTATGTAGCCATTTACTTTAAATAATTTTTAATCCCCTTAGTATTATTTTACAATTACCGCAAAAGTAAAAGTTTTAATTAATAAAATTTTATAAAAATACGCACAATCACAGAAGTTGTGGTTATTTCAACTAACAAGCACGTTTTACTTTTAATATAAAACAAAGCACCTTTTAATTAAGTAAATATTATGTAGCTACGAGGTAGGTTGGGCGACAATGTACACAGTAGGCCTGCCTGCATTCTACTTAACACATAGAACGAGATTAAACAACAAATATTATGTCAGTTGTAGGCATAAATTATATTATTTATCTCCATATCAGTGAGACAGTGTAAATATTATGTATATGGTCTTTTTACTAAATGAAAATAATAAAAAAATTGATAGGTGCCAAAAATTACAACATTATTAACAGATGTATAATTTTCAAACATACCATACGCAGAATAAAAAACACACACTAAAAATTTAGCCCCTCTCCATTCAAATGTTTGCGATCACAGGGAAGTAAGTGCCTTCTGTGCCTATGTGTAATTTACCTTCTATAAATAGTACTTTTATACCATTAGCTGAAAGATGAGTTTCGGAAACTCGAGATTCTAAAATAACCTACAGGTGACGATCGGTAATCCAGATGGCAGAAAAATTGTTTATTTTCGGCATGTTTAACCATGTGTATTCCGTCTTTTTTCCAATGGTAAAAGGTTTGTGGCCTTTTTTATGTTAATCACCAAATTAATCAACGAAACACTTTTCTAAAGTATTTTTATTTATTTGATAAATATTGTAACGATGCAGGCACATATTTATTTACTCATCGAAAATTTAAACATGTTTTCATTGTGACGTGTACATCTGTGTGCGTGTGTGTGTTTTGTTACCTGCAAGGTCTTTACCTGCCACCCCTTAGATACGCCACCCGGGGCAGATGCCCCCTCTGGCCACCCCTTGGCCCCTTAGATATGACGCCCGGGGCAGATGCCCCCTCTTGCCCCCCTCTGACAGCTCTCTATCCCTTAGATATGACGCCCGGGGCAGATGCCCCCTCTTGTCACCCCCTCTTCCCCTCATAAATGCCGCCAGGGGTAGATGCCCCCTCTTGCCCCCCTCTGGCAGCCCTCTATCCCTTAGATATGCCGCCCGGGGCAGATGCCCCCTCTTGTCACCCCCCTCTATCCCCGAGATTCAGGCCTGTATTACTTGCCTTAATGTGTATGCTAGCAATAAGCAAACAGATGCAGGTTGTGACTTACAAATTGTGGGGGAGGGTGGAGATGATAATAATAAAGAACAACTTTTATATAAATATCCGTGACCATAAAAACTTTTACAGTTACAATAACTGACAAGTATTTTTAAGTTATGCATAATAATCAATCAAATCTTTCATTTATTTATTTAAGACATTTTATCAGCGCATATTAACTTTAACTGTATTAAAGTTTCAATGCAAATACCAGTATTGATTAGAGGAATGTTTCGAAATACCTTCGTAAACTGTTGCAATTGCCAAACTAAGCATTTCTGGACGTCATGACTATGTTAAAGTTGTTCGTTAGAAACAGAATTACTTTGTACAAACGTAATTAATTTAAGGCATTTGCAAATAAATGTTTTTGTAGGAATTATGTAGAATAAGGTGCTGCTGCTATTAGTAAAAGGCAATAAATTTTCTTCTTCATGAAAGAAATGTGTGTCATATATATACTGAGGTGACAAAAGTCATGGGATAGCAATATGCAAATATACAGATGGCAGTAGTATCGCATACAAAATGTATAAATGGGCAGTGTATTGGTTGGACTTTCATTTGTAGTCAAGTGATTCATATGAAAAGGTTTCTGACGTTATTATGGCTGCACGACGGGAATTAACAGACTTTGAACGCGGAATGGTAGTTGGAGATAGACGTATGGGACATTCCATTTCGAAAATGGTTAGAGAATTCAACATTCCGAGATCCACAGTGTCAAGAGTGTGCCGAGAATACCTAATTTCAGGCATTACCTCCCACCATGGACAACACACTGGCCGACCGCCTGCACTTAATGACCTAGACCAACGACGTGTGCGCAGAATGGTCAGTGTTAACAGACAAGCAACACTGCGTGAAATAACCGCAGGAATCAATGTGGGACGTATGATTTATGTGTCCCTTAGGAAAGTGCGGCGAACATTGGCAGTACTGGGCTATGCCAGCAGAAGACCGACTCGAGTGCCTTTACTAACAGCACTACATTGCCTGCAGCGCCTCTCCTGGGCTCGTGACCATATCGGTTGGACCCTAGACGACTGGAAAACCGTGGCTTGGTCAGATGAGTCCCGATTTCAGTTGGTAAGAGCTGATGGTAGGGTTCGAGTGTGGCGCAGACCCCACGAATCCATGGACCCAAGTTGTCAACAAGGAACTGTGCAAGCTGGTGGTGGCTCCATAATGGTGTGGGCTGTTTTTACATGGAATGGACTGGGTCCTCTGGTCCAACTGAACCGATCATTGACTGGAAAGGGTTATGTTCAGCTACTTGGAGACCACTTGCAGCCATTCATGGACTTCATGTACCCAAACAACGATGGAATTTTTATGGATGACAATGCGCCATGTCACCGGGCCACAACTTTTCGCGATTGGTTTGAAGAACATTCTGAACAACTCCAGCGAATTATTTGGCCACCAAGATCGCCTGACATGAATCCCGTCGAACATTTATGGAACATAATCGAGAAGTCAGTTCGTGCACAAACTCCTGCACCAGCAACACTTTCGCAATTATGGACGTCTATAGAGGCAGCACTGCTCAATATTTCTGCCGGGGACTTCCAACGACTTGTTGAGTCCATGCCACGTCGAGTTGCTGCACTTCGTCGGGCAAAAGGAGGTCCGACACGATATTAGGAGGTATCCCATGACTTTTGTCGCCTCAGTGTACATGTATATATAAACACACACACAGATACATATTTCTATGAGCGTTAAATTAAAAATTAGTTATTTTTACAACAAATTACAAAACATATATTTTGTTTAGAAAAGTCGGTAACTCGAACAGCCTCTGTGATGCCTACTCGTTTCAGATTTAATAACTGTTTTCATTGTTGAATGTACCTGAGTGACAGCTGTTCTTACCCCTGGCGCTATTGCTGGTCCAAAACTTTTGCTCTGCTTCTGTGTGGCATTATTAATGAAATTACAAAGTTCGTCAATCGACGTAACTGGCATACGAAAGTAGGAGAAAAAATTATCAGGGTGACTTCTCAGAGTATGGAATACGGTGTGAAACTGGCCTGTAGGTAAACGCTGCATGTTTGTTGGATGCAGAGAAAATCTCCGTTTTCTTTTTCTCTTCCTGAAATAAGGCGAAACTGCCATTGCAAGGAGCACATCATCTGCGAGTGTCATTGGTACCATCACTGAAGAGACTAAACACGCGCGACCCGGTCGCTCAGTATGACCCGCCTGCTTCCCGCAGACGACCCGGTCACCTAGTACGACACCAGTTTCAAGAATACAAAAGTGAAACAGCAGCTTGTAACACCAACTCCAAACGCACGCGGCAGTAAAATGGTGTAACTGGCCAGCGAAATGTCGGAATGGCGTTTGCTAATCAGCGCCTGGTAACTTACTTGCCAGCCAGCAGCACTGTCGACAAGCAAAGTTTCGCAGCATGCGGTAGCCAATCAGACACGAGGCTCACTCCAGAGCCTCGCACAGCCAATCAGAGAATGGGCGCGCACGCATCAGAGGAGCATGTACGCCATTTTATTTTTGTAACTTATACTTTGCTATTCTGTGGATAAAATGTCCATATCCAGTTAGGAGGAAACAATTTTTTTTCAGATACGGATTCTAAACATATTGAAACAACTAGGGAACAGGTATGAGCATATAGTAAAAGTGGTTAAGCCAGTATATTTCTTTTTTTTTAATGTTTTTTTTTAAAATATTTTTCCCACATTATTATAATTGTGATTTTGATATGTGAAAATGGAGAGAGCATGGAATCTAAATTTTTTATTTAAGAGAAATTACGTCACGTTATAGTGTCTTCAAGTTGAACAGTACTTAATACAAATACCGTAAACAATTTTTTTTAAATCCAGAACTAGAACCCAGAACATATAATCAAATGCAATGATTCTATGAACTTAACATTATACGCAAATTTATATACAGCAGTTATATTTTAAAAACCTCCTATAATTACTCGTGATCAGTTCCAGAGACAATGTGAAGTACGTGTCCTTCTACAAGTATAAAAATACAGACAAATACAATAATAAAACCACAATTTAAAACTGACAGCTCAAAAACTTATTCAGCTGTCTTAAAAGCGTTAAAATATTTTGAGAAATACATTTAATTGGGGCATATATTATATGCTTGTTAGGTACAATAAAACATAATTTACGCGTGTAAATGCTGCAAGAAAGGACATTTTAAATTACATCCCGTCAAAGAACTGATTTGAATATGTTTTTTTTAAACGAGATTGCCTCTGGATCATTGTGATATAGTAGTAACACAAAACACTCACATTTGTCACCAGTGTTATAAATCGCAGCTATTACTGCAGAGCCAAAGTCAAGTTGTTACTATGAAATCAGAGCTGAGATCGCGTGTACTGTTTAAAGGAACGAGTTAACGAAGGACGAAAATAAACGGTTAATTTTTGGTTTTAAATAATGATCGACCAATCAGTTCTGTTTGAGCACGGTTTGCAAACTAACGTGTATGTATCCTGAGGGAGTTCTTTGTCGGGAAATTTATTTCACACTTACTTTGGATGGTAACTCTACTGCAGTTGTGATGTATTAATTGATCGACTACCGACGACATTGTCACTACACTGTGCGCTCAGACAGTTTTGAATCGGAGTGACCTCATTCGCGGTGTACCTATTCTGCATCGCACATTCCGCTCCGTGCCAAGTCCACACCTCGCACTTCCTGTATGCGGCGTTCCGTACTTTGACAAATTACGTGCAGATAATGAGCTGTCACGGCACCGCATTAATCCTCCGAAATAGTTCGCTTGTGGCCGGAGGGTGAACAGGGATCCAGTACAGACTGAGGATGAGGCAGACCGATCTCGCTGGCGGCGTACAACCTGTCTCCGTGTCCCGACATTGAACTGCTCTTCTGCTGTCACGCCCAGCAAATACGGTACGGATTGGATTTGAAGTTAGGGCCAATGATTGATAAACGAGTGCTTTGAGATGTACGCATACATAACCTAACCAATTTGTAATGCAGTTCGATTAAATTCAAATTGGTAAAAGCATTTTATTAATATCAAAGTTATTTTCTTTTATAAACTGAGATACAAACGAACACGTTCATCTTGGTTGGCCATATGACTTTGACAGTTGTGTTGTTTGGGGTTAGATGAATGTTGGGCACATGCGCAGAAGACGAATAAGCGGTCTAGCTCATGTTTAGTCTGTGGGATCCAGTGGTGGATGGGGAAACTGCGAGACGCATCTTCAGTGACTGCAGTAGAATCGCCTGGGCTCGGGGTTGGAAGACGATTTGAGTGAAGCCACCACAAACGCAGTTAGTTGGTGTCGAACATGCGACCTCACGATCAGGTGTGTTACGGCTCAGCCATTTTCACTCTATGGCAATTGATAGGGAGGGACCTCTGATCACCACGAAAAAAACAACATTTATTACTTCACCGAAAAAAATTTACTTTAAATTACACGTTATAGTTTCATATTTCATTAATGAAAAGTGTGAATAAAAATTTTATTGTAATAAATAAATAATTTTATATATAGAAAACAATATTATTATAACGTCACCTCCTGTGAAGAATTGGAGATCAGTGGTTTATAGAATAACTGAACTTCAGAATGGATTTGAAAGTTACGGGTGCATTACACATTTGCACAGTCGATGTTTCATAATTACAGAACATATTGTTTAATGAATTACGATTCTGGGCATTTAAAGACATAACATACGTGCATAATATTATTGCACTCTGTTAGGTTGGTTACACAAACTGCTGGGCGAAGGGGAATACACGTAGCAGTGTGATCGCGTGAACCTGCCTTTCCTAGGGATGTAGGCTGCATGGTAACGACGTTTCTACGCTCAAGAACTACATTATAAGTTTTTTTTCCAATTCTACTAAACAACACGAATTCGCAAACACGTCCTCGTGTTTTAAGTGAAATATTTATCACAGAAATTAATAGTTTGTACATTTTACTTCACGACGTAAAACTGTTCCTGAGCAGTACAGACGACGTTTTTTGTAAGGTTACAAAAAAATAATTTTACAGATCGTTGAAGAAATAAATAATTATTTCTTCAACGATTTGTAACTATGCAAACAAATTCTCAGAATAATTTACAAAAAATAATTTACAGGATAGCTATATTTCCAAGCAGTTTAACTCGTACTCTAAAACTAAATAGTAAAACCGCTCCAAATCAGCGGATTTGACAGCAGGTCTGTTGAAGCGGCTCCATTTGAATCAGTAAAATCCTACCCATTATTTTAGTAGCCGGTGTTTACTGATTAAACAGTGATTTCTACTGATTCCTAGTGAATTGCACTGGACTGGCAATAAACAGCGCATTCCACTGATTCATCAGTAGATAACAGCTCGTTAACTGAAGATTCAGTAATAAATAATGTGAGGAGTGCACCCAGGGCAAGGCGACACCTTCCGAGTGACGGTCTTTCCAGATGGAACCCGTAGGTGACCTTCATCCCCGGGCATGGCAGCAGCGAGACCATAGAATGGAGCGGCGCTGGAGTGCAGGAGCGGGGGAAGCGGGAGTACCCCGAAAAAAGCCGCCGGCAAGCGGCATCGTCCAGCACGATTCCCCCATGCAAAAATCCGGGAGTGAGCCCGCCGGGGATGGAACCCGGATCTCCGTGGTGGGAGGCGAGTGCCCTGGACACTGCGCCACCGCTGCCCCGAAGATTCAGTTATATATATATATATATATATGCTGATTCGAATTTAGAGTGCAGATTCATTTTAGACACTGGATGGTTTTAAATGTTACACGTCTTACGTATCTGCCCACAAATAACAATAATTCAGTATCGGATTGACCTGGTCGTGGCTGGCGCAGTCGAGTTAGTAAATTCACTCTCACGACGCGCTGTCAATAATACAAGGAAAGCTGCAGGTGTGCACGTATGTTGAAGCACAGCCGACGCGTTAAGGGGCCCGCCTACGTGTCGCTTGAACTGCGTGGCAGCGGGTTTGAAGTCCGGGGTTTTTTTTAACGAAACTATTTAACGTGCATCCAGCATGTTTACCTACGAAAAGAAAACACATCCCAAACGAGGACGGAATGGTACATTCAAGATGTCACGCATACTATAAATAATATTTTGAATCCCTCTAGTATTGTTAAAAGCGGCTTTTATAGACTGTTGTATCGTAGAATATACTACCCGGACACGAGTTGAACCATGATAGGAGCCTGCATTGAACTTTACTGCAAACTTTCCCCTTGAAGTCCCACCTGAAAAATTCGCGGATTCATTTCGGGACAAGCTAGAATTCAAAACACGTGTGTTAATGAAATGCCAACCATTGGCCCACGCGGTGTTTGACACCTCCTGGAGAAGGCTGGCCCAATCTTCGCCTTCCGCTGTGACGGCAGACAACCAATGTGCAGTTGATGTCGGCATATCTGTACATAAGACTATAGAGTCTAGCCTCCAGGTCATTGAACTCGCGAATTTTTCAGGTCTCTACCCATAAGTACACACAGCACTACGAGAACACTGCACGCCAATTAAGACCCTTACGTGTAACGTCGATAGCGCAGTTTATGCGCTTGGCAGAGTCACCCTTATTACTCCTGCGCTTATGGGACTGAAACGCGGACTGAAAGCTGCAGTTAGGCAGGTCCCTTAACCTCCTCGCGAAAATGCCAGGTGACCTCAATTAAGGTACGCATATTGTACGTGTGAAAAATGTTACAGATTTTTGTTATTTAGGGCAAAGAAGCGTCGAACATGACTGCATGCTGAAACTTTCAAGACAAGACTCTAAAATTAGTCTCTTGAACATAATTTACGTCACGGTTGTAAATATCACCTTTATCGTGACGAACTCTTTCGAGCTTGAATCTTTTCTTCGTTAAATAAAACTGCGATGAAAAGTGCCTCAAAGTTTGACAGTTACTGTGCATTTGGATCGAACTACACTTGTAAATACTTTCTTGCAAGGATATTTGTCGCATGGACGACTCATGATTTTACTGCCAAGGCTTTGAATGCATAGCACTGGCCATAAAAAAAAATTTGCAACGTTAAAATGTTTAATTTTGGATTATCTCCTGCAACTTACGTCTTGTTTATGTTGTGGTTCTAACGACCAAATCAATAGACATATCAAAAGAAGAAATAATTTGAAAGTCAATGCTCATGAGAGAGGACACTAATTTGTGTAAATAACAAATGTTAAATTACATACAATACTTACGCTGTATAAAATAACTGCAGGATCAGAACAGAATCATCTGTATTACCGTATATTTATCGAATGTTTAACTGAATGTGTTTTTGCAGTTATTCATGAGAATTTGCAAGCTTCTGTACTTAACTGATTGAAATTTAATTTGTCGTGTAACAAGTCGGATCATTCTCGCCCCTATGACATCGTACAGTTACTGGGTATAATTTTGGAAAGTTAAAACGATGTGTTACAAATTAAAGGACTGAATGTGTGGTTAACTTCTTAGAAAAGTTTTTAGGGGAATGCTTGTTCACGTTATAGTGTTACTGCACTAAAGTAACACAGCTGTGATTTTCGTGTTGCTTTCGCACTCAGCTTAGCTGTACCCCCTGAGTAAAGATGCGAGGAAAGTTTGTGTTTAGGTATTTATACAAATTAACTAGGAATCCCCTTGCATTGCACCTGAAGGGCGCCCAAGTGATGATTAATGGGTCTAAATTTTGCTGCATCGTCCGTTGAGCGACTTTCCGGGGCAGTATTGGGTCAGGGAAAATTGTGCACGCCAACACTGCTTTTATAAAGGAAAGGTCAACCACCTAACGTACAAATTAATTTTTCCTTTCAGGTGTTGCAAAAGAAGAATTACTAGTGTGAGAAGTACTTACAAATTCCTTACAACACATGTCATTTTAGCACCTATGGAAAGGGTTTTAGTAGATCCGTCACACAAGAAACAACCAATTATAGACAAGTTCGCGCTCCAGCAGTAACCAACAGCGTTGCACACGGAAAGGTAACGCCGCATAGGTGCTTACTTCTGGACCTCTACAGCACCGGCCATGATCTCATCTGTTCTGCAACATGTCAGACGTGAACGGAAAGGCAATGCCCACATAGGTGCTTCCTTCTGGATCTGTACAGCACCGGCCATGATCTCATCTGTTCTGCAACATGTCAGACGTGAACGGAAAGGCAATGCCCACATAGGTGCTTCCTTCTGGATCTGTACAGCACCGGCCATGATCTCATCTGTTCTGCAACATGTCAGACGTGAACGGAAAGGCAATGCCCACATAGGTGCTTCCTTCTGGATCTGTACAGCACCGGCCATGATCTCATCTGTTCTGCAACATGTCAGACGTGAACGGAAAGGCAATGCCCACATAGGTGCTTCCTTCTGGATCTGTACAGCACCGGCCATGATCTCATCTGTTCTGCAACATGTCAGACGTGAACGGAAAGGCAATGCCCACATAGGTGCTTCCTTCTGGATCTGTACAGCACCGGCCATGATCTCATCTGTTCTGCAACATGTCAGACGTGAACGGAAAGGCAATGCCCACATAGGTGCTTCCTTCTGGATCTGTACAGCACCGGCCATGATCTCATCTGTTCTGCAACATGTCAGACGTGAACGGGTACTCTCGGGATAATCTCTTAAGGCGTTTTACGTAAAGTAGGAAATCATGAAACAGTTCAGTGTGAGCCACACGCCATTTCAAACCTCATCACGCACGCTCAGTGCAACGGAGAGCTCCCAGTTACGCAGTGTAAAACCTGCCACTTCCATTACACATCAGCTGGTCTGCCGATCGATGCGCAAACTTGCTCCCGCCCACAATGTTGACGCAGGTCAGTGTGTAAACCAGCCTGGGCACAATATTACTTGCTGAGAATCTTGCAAGCCTTGCAACATAAATCATTATAATGTAAAAGGTAAACTATAATTTTTTTCTGAATTATTTTCTCCTTATCCAGAGCCGTTACGAGTGATTAGCTGTTTTATATTTACGTATATATTTCTTGATTCTTTAGCTGTGCAGTAACTGTTCAGGCATTATGGCACAAGAACCTTGCGCGAAACAAAACTGACGACATAGTTTTAAAGGATTGATTATACTGAATATTTACATGGGAAAATATTATTTTACATTATTGAGAAATTGACTCAAGATATGGTGTTAGGTAGGAATATTCTGAGCATATCAGGAACCATATTAGACGAAATATACATTTATTAAAAAAAAGACTTATTTTGTCTGAGGCACCTATTCAGAAATATGTTTACATTTATGGAGTATTTTTGTGTACCGTTGTCAAAATACAAATAAAATTGTCTAAATATTATCACAATGCTGGGTGGTCTCATCTGGGGTGCCATAGTTATTTATACAATACAAAAATAGTGATATTTCATTAAGTTAAATCTTAAATAATTTATACATTTATGAATAATAGAATTCGCTTTAACCACCAAATTATTTGTATACATTTTTTAAGGCACATAAATTGGTTTTTCACTAATGAAATATAATAAACCATAAAAGTGAGTTTTTTCACAACTAACAAATCATACAGTTAAGCATATTGCCTTCAATCGAATCATTTTGTTTTGTACATATTCGGTTACAAAATATCAAATCAATGTCTTGCTAGGCCAGACAAATCTTTCAAGATAAAAATGAAGGGTAATTTAACTTAAACTATTACGCCCATTATTTTCATGACAGATTTAGAATTTGTAATGGCAATAAATAAAATAAAATCGCTGGGAATAATCATATTTTTTTAGAGATAAATTTCCTGACTATAACGTATTTCAAAATAAGGTAGAGCATTTTTTAAGGAAGTTGTTCTTACTTTCATTGGGTCCTTTTTGTTAGGAAAATGTATAATATTTAAGAAGGAGCACAGTACAAGAACCGTTATCTTCCGCTAGCAGAAGTCGTGAAAACCGTACTGCGCGTAATGTTTCCGTCTCCTGTAGGTCAGCATTAAGCGCTCCTCTGCGACCCGACCAATCACGTTTCGCGATACAGCTGTCTCGAGCTACCCATCACGTGATTGGCTGCCAGCGCGGTTGTCGCTGCCCAGTCACGAGACGCGAGTCTGCAATCCAGTTGGCATATTCGGGACTCCCCTTCTGGACACGAGACTCACAAGAGAAGACAGAAATGCGAACAGAAATAACCGCTTTCCCTAAATAAAATAAGAATTCTCCTGTTCTTGTTTTCACGACGGACTGTTACAGGCTTTTACGGTGAAATGAGCACTTCTGGGCGACCTGCTTAAGATCTACTCGCGTGCACATGGTGTACTTTCCCGCCATATGTGAAATTAACACTGCCACGGGCGTGATCACTTTGGTCATGCGTCTCTTAAATTAAACAGTAAAACTGTAAGAAAAGTAAGCAATTAAAAAATTTGCCGAATCTTACTCTTATATGGATTTAAAAAAATCAGAACGCAAAATAAGTTATTTCAGTTTTCACGATTGTTTACCTAACACCCTTAAGTCCACGTTTAGACATCCAAATACTTTCCTTCCGCCGTTGTACCAACTTTACTGAGCACATGCCAGTCAGTTATCCCACTGAAGTACATGGCAGGTAATGACGGCGACGTTTTTCGAAGGTTGATTTCAAAAGTGCCCAATAAACCGTGAACGGCCTTTAGATTGTAAGAGGCGAATTTGTCGTCTCGACAGATAAAAATTCACTCGCAAAGAAATCATTCAGCTCTTTCGTTGTTTACGAGTGCGTAATTACCGAATCATAAAATATATAATCACTGAATATTTACGTGTGTGACCTTGCATAGGGGAGACCCAGTCAAACGAGACAGACAAGATTGCCAATGCCAATGTTTTTTTTTTCTGTTCAACATTTTAATTGTACTATTTTAGGCATCGTCTCAGCCGTGAAATAAATGAAATATGATCGCTTGGAGCACAGAATTTTTATATAAAATATTTGTGACTTAAATTTATTTCAGAATACGGCAGACGTTTTAAGGGATTTTACTTGGGATGTTGTATAGTACTCAAAAAGGCGCGGAATCAAAATTTTTTTATTATGTGCGTTTATAATAGTATTACAAATTAATCAGAATTTAAGTTATAATATTGATGTGTTTCTTAATGCCTTTGTCTCACACACAGTTACAAAAAAAATTCAGTTAACTTTCTAAACTGTAATGGAAGTTTTAAACGCTACAGAGTGTGAAATTTACCACACATCAAGATTAAAATAAAGATATGTTATAAAAAGTTGAAAACTTCACTTGATTAGTGATTAGTCCGAGATACTTCAGAAATGACGGCACTCCTGGGTTCACTCGAATCCCGACTGCCCCAACCCAGCGAATATTTAAACCACAGCCAGCACGCAACCTTTCCCTCCCGTGCTCCTCCTTCATTTTACTTTAGGGTGTCGAGGCCGAAGCCAAGTCCATTACCATACCAGAGCTCCTTCACTGGCAGAGCTCCAGTTTTGGGCCCCCTCGACTGTTAAGGAGTCGACCAGCCCACCACCAAGCTAGGCTGTTGTGACTGCGCACAAGCTACGCTTCGCAAGGGAGGTGGATACCCCTTTCAGATTGGACCGGGGCCCTCCCGGGGTTGCCCCGTCTGCTGACTCGAAGGCCACCCGCTCGTACCGCGCGGAGGTGGGGTCCCCTTGGTCGGTAGAGGCTGTATATTCGCGTACTCGACCCATTCCCGTAGCTGAGTGGGCTTGGTCTCGGATACTAGGGCCAACAGTGGCCCCGACACCTCAAGCGACCAGCTTATCCTACCACAAACCCCCCCTCAGACTCACCTCGCGCAACCCACCAGGGCGCCGGCAGTGAGTCCTCAGAGAGCCCACGATAGGCCTCGGTGCGCTTCTAGTATGCTACCGGACTCAGCTACTCCGAGCAAATAAAAATTCACGTATTTGACCCTTTTCTTAACAAATATAGAAAACCTACCACAGCTGTGTGAAAAAAACTTTTACCATTCTTTTTTTCTCAATACGTGTACACAGTGATGTTAATTTTTCCAGCAATCTGATCCATTAGATAATCTATGTTATAATTTACCATTCTCGTCTCGAAAGGAGTAGTTTGAAATACCTGTATTGTGAATTAAAAAGGCAAAGCCGTCTCGTTTGATGAAAGCAGATGCTAAGCTACTTCAGCCATAAGCGACTGTCACTCAGAGTAGTGCTTAGCTCAGAGCGTGACGTCATCCGTGACGTGAGCTGACAATAAATATTCTCTCCACACTCCACGGGATATAAACCGAAACTGAAATATTTCTTTTTCTTGTCAACAAACACTTTTCTGTCTGAAAAAAGTAACTGTTTGGTTTGTACCAAAGCTATGACAAAAATAAGTTAGACTTTCAAGATAACTGCTTAAAAACGAAAGGTAAAATAAATAAATACCTAAGAGTGTTTGAGTTCTAGGCTGGGATCCATAGTCACTTTCGCGATGGAGACACGCGCTGCATTCGGCACGCATCTTTTTATTTTTGGGCAGGAAAACGAGATTCTTAAACGATTAGCGAGTTGTTTGCGTGTTAGTTAAAGTTGCGAGCGCTCTCAAATTCACGAGAGGCCTTGACCTAGATTGCGGGACAGCAAAAGAAATATTTAAGGATAGATATGTAAGTTTACTCATTTTTATTGAAACGTGTCTCAAATACATACATACTATGTTAAAAATAAATTATTATCTTGCTGAACAAGATGCCGAAGTGCTTGTACAGCCAGGACTATCCCTTAAGGCGCCCGTCTACCTGGAACTTTTTCCCACGTTTAGGCCGAGAAGCGCGGGAGCGATAAGGACGACAATGCCACGCGCATCAAGTACGCCATGGCCGCTAAGCGCAAGGCTCTGAACTGGCGTGCAGTGTTCTCGTCGTGCTGCGTGTACATATGGGACTTTCAGCGGTGACCATATTATTTTATTAGTGGGAAGTCTTTAGGAAGGTTCAGTGCAGGCCCCTATAGTAGTTTTGTATGTATCTGATGCGTGCATTTTGAGCTACAGCGCCTTGGAAAGGCCGTTTTTAGCGGTTTTGGAGTACTCTGAATTGATGTTTCTAACGTACGTGATATTTTGAAAGTACTTAACAGCTCTCGTCTGAAGTGTGTGTTCTTTTCGTAGATCAGCACGTTGGACGCACGCTTAATAGTTTCGTTGAAAAACGTGTATTTCGAACACTCTGCAACGCAGTTCAAGCGCCAGGTAGACGGACGCCTTAAAGTAGAAATACGGATACCATTTTGGATGTGTAAGTTCTTGAACTATACATCTAATTAGAAATTTATTTTTAAACATTTGGCTTTGCTAAGAGATAGTAATTACTAGAGACAAGAGTTTGTGATAATAATTTAATTCATATAATTTTTTTTAAGTACCATATTTCCGTGTTATTGGTTTTATTGTGGAAGGATAGTAAACTGAAACCTCATTACTAAAATAATGCGTTATTAAAGGCAACGTTTAATAGCATCATTTTAATGCAAATACCGTCATTAAAAATACGAACTTTGTCTTTGAAATAAAAAAAAGCATGCATAAATAATTTTAACATGTCGACATTTATAAATCTTGTCTACAATTAATAGTAGTGTATCCTTATAAGAATATTCGAGTTTAAAATTTAAATAACAATTATGCATCAATATAAATTATAGTGGGCATTAGGAGGTAATGATATAGAATAGGGGTTTTTCCAAAAATCAAATAATTTTCACGTAAAATGGTAAAATCTGCATTACATATTACAGAGAACACAAATTTACTAGGGGCATCGCGATATTCACATCACATACTATCAAATGCTATAGTGGGAGGTCTATGGAGATCAGATAAATTGTGGGTTAAAACACCTAAAATGTACGTACATTACATATTATTCGGGTTCGTTAAATGCAAGAAGACCTAACCTAGCTCAACCTAACTTGACGATATATGAATACAGGCGGAGATGTGTGCCGACACGAGATAGTGTGTTACGAAAACCATAATAAGTAAGCTCGCGTCGGGCCATCCACCCCTGTGATTCACCTATCGTGAAGTTCAGTTTGATTTGGTTATGTCTGCTGCATTTTACATGATGGTGGCAAAAGTACGTAAGCTCTTCAAACACCACTCCCACAAACAACACTACACAGTACAGTTCACTACGCTATATACACTTTCCATTCTAAAACTCCAAATGTATTACATTACTCACCCATGGAGGTGACAATCATAGCTCCTAGGTGATTAATTGCCGATAAAGCACGACACGTCAACATCTATTCAATTTGTCGAAACTCCACAGACACTCACATTTCCGCACAAGTATTATATTTTAACACTTCACACGGATATAATGGCACAGAAACATTCTTATTTTCGCACAATTATTTGATATAACGCGTCAAACGGAACGAATAACAATGAAACATGCGTAACAGCACTTGTAAATCACAAACCTTCGCACAGTCAAATTCACACGGTACACTGGATTTGCGCACATTCCCAGCATACAACTGTGACGTAAAAAAAATTCTACGCACATTTGTTTCCTGTCTCTGTGCATCATTGGTTAACGTGTATCGTGACGTCTACTGTTTATAAACACCACATGTGAACGTCTTTTTGTATGAAATACTATATGTGTATTTATACTACTAGTATGTTACGTAGTACAATCCTTTCGTGAATGTAGACATAGTAAGTCTTGAGAAATTCAACAGAATTAAGTGATATTCTGACACTGCTTGATTACCTGTATAATTTTAGCACCTAGGTATAAATATACTCTGCGAATCGCGCCTTGTGAATTAAGGTTTGGTTTCCAAAGGTATTCTCGCATTTAACACGATTTTGCAACCCAACAGAAATATATTTGACACACAATTTACGTGTTTTACCCCATAAAACACCTCGATCTTCAAAGCCCTCCTTACCATCACATTTCATTATATATACTGCAGAATACGTGAAGCCCCAATAAAATTTATATTAAATGTGATTAGCAATGACCATATATAATATTTCCAGATATTATTTTCCCGATTTTCAGGAAAACACCTATTCTGTATAATTGCCGAATAAGGATAAAACAGAGAATTAACACAAACTATCACATTTTAGGGGGCTTTTAAATTATTCTAGTCAGTATGTTGGAGTTCCCAGACAGTGTGGATTTTTTCTTGTGGCTATCATATAAGGGTGGCATAAATATTGATGTTATATAAAAAACATTCTTTCAAAGTATTAAATTATTTTTAAATTTGCGTTCGCAATTTCACTTACCTCATTAAATGGTCGTTATTTTGTTCTACGCTGGTCTTATGCACTTCATACCATTCAGGATGCGTGAAACGATTGTGAACACTCAGTGAGCAGTGACGCCCAGCCTGCANTACCATTCAGGATGCGTGAAACGATTGTGAACACTCAGTGAGCAGTGACGCCCAGCCTGCAGCATCCTGTGAGTGCAAGTACGATTGGCAGATGACTGCACGACGCAGTACTACATGAGCAGTGNGGAGTTCCCAGACAGTGTGGATTTTTTCTTGTGGCTATCATATAAGGGTGGCATAAATATTGATGTTATATAAAAACATTCTTTCAAAGTATTAAATTATTTTTAAATTTGCGTTCGCAATTTCACTTACCTCATTAAATGGTCGTTATTTTGTTCTACGCTGCTCTTATGCACTTCATACCATTCAGGATGCGTGAAACGATTGTGAACACTCAGTGAGCAGTGACGCCCAGCCTGCAGCATCCTGTGAGTGCAAGTACCATTGGCAGATGACTGCACGACGCAGTACTACATGAGCAGTGATGCCCAGCCTGCAGCACCCTGTGAGTGCCAGTACCACTGGCAGATGACTGCACGACGCAGTACTACATGAGCAGTGATGCCCAGCCTGCAGCACCCTGTGAGTGCCAGTACCACTGGCAGATGACTGCACGA
>NQII01003750.1:30072-47762 GCA_002778355.1 Clitarchus hookeri | reverse complement strand
CCGCTTGGCATGCCCTCCGGCTGCAGCCGCCGGCTCATAACCATGGTAACTGGAGAGCGAGTGTGGGCGGCCTGGCGTCTGCCCGAGCAGCCCCGCCACCCACTGTGCGCTGCGCTGCGCTGTGCTGCTGCAGTGTCACTTCCCACCTCTCGCACCTCCCTATCACGTAGGCTCTTCACGCCGAACTGAGCACCTTTGAAAGCCCTGCTTAACGCGGCACTTCTATATTGACGTTTCCTTCGCGCTTTTTGAATCGAACCTTGGAAAGGTCATCCCATGCATGACGTGCTTGGTTGTTTGATATATACGCTTTGTAGCACAATACTATTTTCCTTTTGAAACATAAAAGTACTTCATTTTTTATTTAATTGAACATTTATTTATGTTTCACCTACAAATTACTATATTTCGTTTATAATTAATATAAATGAAAACCGCGAAAAGATAGGCGTGTTGGTTTTTTTTTTTTTTTTTGGGAAAAAATTTGTATGCTCCAGCCAGACTTCACCCTCGTACGTCCATGCTTCCAAATTTCCTTTGCTTATTGGCCGCGTGTCTGTGTGAGAATACATTTTCAACTCGACCTGGCCAATCAGAATAAAGTTTCCCCGACACCGAACGTCCGTCATTGGCTGGCAAACACTTGAGACGTGTGGTAATAAACTAACGTCTTTGGAGAACAACAAGTTGTCGGAATCTTTCCGTGAAGAAACAGGTGGTCCTAGTAATGGCTAATAATAAATAGTACTTACGTAGAATATTATTAAACTAAGCGTGTTAAACACTCGGTCAAGCTTTGTTTGCGTGGGGCGGAGGAATAACCTAGAACTTTAGCAGTGCCTCAGAAAAGTTGGAAGTAACTGTGAATGAAATATATACGAATTGTTTATTCTTCCCACAAACGTAAAATTAACATTGCCACGTGTCTAATCACTTTGTTCATGCGTTGGTCAAGCGATACTGTACAATTATTATAAATGTATATATTGCACCATATTTTCGTATTCTTACACTTACGTGTATTAAAAAAAATAGATAGCAGAAAAAATAATTTCAATACTCACCAATGTTTACATAGAAGGTTTAATTCGATGTTAAGATATGGAACTACTTTTCCCTTTTGACGCTACCAAGTTTACTTGGTGCATGCCAATTAGTGTGCCCGTTAAAATACGTTGAGGAGGGGGTGGTGACATTTTTCAAATGTTGATTTCAAAAGCGCTCACTATACCGTGAACAGCCCATACCAAACCTTCGACAGCACACTGTCGTCTACACGCTCCGCGCCAAGGTCATACTTGGCCGCCACTGATGTATAGTATATTCCCGGTAGCTTCACACTTTTTTTAATCAACCTTTCTAAATCACTCCATGTATGANCGCCACTGATGTATAGTATATTCCCGGTAGCTTCACACTTTTTTTAATCAACCTTTCTAAATCACTCCATGTATGACGTTTCTGGTCGTTTCCTAAATATTCCACGCACTACAAACGTTTATAACTGTGAGTAACCTGTACCAGCGAATACGAAGCCTACAGATTACTGGCTGTGATAACGAAACAACTNAACGTTTATAACTGTGAGTAACCTGTACCAGCGAATACGAAGCCTACAGATTACTGGCTGTGATAACGAAACAACTACTCTATCGGCTTAGGTACAGTAAGCGTAACGAAATTTCTTATTTGAAACACCTGAATTGTGTAAAATGAAACGCCTCGTGCAGTAAGATGGCATCAACCAACTGCATCACGGAGGTAGGATTCGAAACATTAACATCGATTGTAATCGTTATGATGTTTTGGCAATATTTACAAGGGCATCATTTTGAAAACACGTGAGTGAGTCATTAAAAAAACAAGTTAGTTTACATGGCCTACCGTAGCACTACTTGTTTGCAGAATTTGATTTAAATAGGTTGAATGGTTCACAANCGCCACTGATGTATAGTATATTCCCGGTAGCTTCACACTTTTTTTAATCAACCTTTCTAAATCACTCCATGTATGATGTTTCTGGTCGTTTCCTAAATATTCCACGCAACGAACGTTTATAACTGTGAGTAACCTGTACCAGCGAATACGAAGCCTACAGATTACTGGCTGTGATAACGAAACAACTACTCTATCGGCTTAGGTACAGTAAGCGTAACGAAATTTCTTATTTGAAACACCTGAATTGTGTAAAATGAAACGCCTCGTGCAGTAAGATGGCATCAACCAACTGCATCACGGAGGTAGGATTCGAAACATTAACATCGATTGTAATCGTTATGATGTTTTGGCAATATTTACAAGGGCATCATTTTGAAAACACGTGAGTGAGTCATTAAAAAAACAAGTTAGTTTACATGGCCTACCGTAGCACTACTTGTTTGCAGAATTTGATTTAAATAGGTTGAATGGTTCACAAGATATGGCATAAAACTCTTTTTTTTTTTTTTACCATTTGACGCTATTGTACAAAAAGTCCTAAACAGAGTCTCTCTATAGGGATATTCTATGATTCTAATAGATTCTGTAAGCATACAAGATTTGGTTGAATTAGGTCAAATTGTTTAACAGATATTATAAAGCTATCTACATAATTTTAATAGCAGCCATTTAAATAAATTTTTGACCGACGTACATCACGTAACTTTACCATGGCCCACTGTAGCGATACTTGCGTAAAGAATTGATGAGAATTAGTTGATTGGTTCCTGAGATATGCCTTAAACGTTAGATTTTCCACACCTGGGGCTATCTTACAAAAATGTCTGGAAAATATTATCTCTGCAAGCATATTTTATGGTAATAATCGATACTGTAAGCATACAAGGTTTATCTGAATTTGGTTAAATTGTTTAGTAGAGATGACAAACTTATGTAAATAATTTATATGGCAACTATATTGTAAATAATGCCAGACCCATTTAAAACATCTCAGTTTATATGGCCTACCATAGTACTACTTGACTATCAAATTTGGTAAGAATCGGTTGGTTGATTGTTTCTAGATATGTGAACAAATTTATTTACCATATATGGCACAGTCTTACAAAATGGCATACAAAGAGAAACTGTACTGTATGGAAAAATTTGATTGTTGTAATAGATAATGCCAGCATAAAAAGTTAGGTTGAAACTGGTTTCATGGTATCGTAGACATAGCGAACTTATCCGAAATGTTTATTTGGTTACCATTTTGAAATTAAGTGTCTGACCCGCTTTAAAGATATAATTTTACTTGACTTAGTGTTACTACTTCAATGCCGAATTTGGTAGGAATCGGTTCATTGTTTCCCGATATGACATAAAAAATTAATTTTGTCATGTGACGCAGTATTTCAATATGGCAGACAAAAGAGGTTATGTATTGACACATTTAATACTAGTAATAGAGAATTTTGACTTACCAAGTTTGGTCGAAGTTTGTCATTCAGTATGATAGTTATACCAAACAAACCTAGCATATTTGTGTCAGCCATTTTTGATATAAGCGCTTTTCATTTCAGTTACACGTATTTTATGTCCTACAATAATATTACTATTAATATGCAAAATATGGCAGGAATCGGTTCAGTAGTTGCCGAAATATAATGTAATTTTTTTTTCACGTATAGCTATATTTCAAAATGGCGAACCAGTAGCATTATCGCATTCTAAATTAAATACTCACGGGATGCACTGTCAACGTATCGAATTTTGTTCAAGCCGGGGACAATGGTTCCTGAGATACAACATAGCATCCTAAATTTTCAAATTGTCGCCATTTTGAAATTAAGCACCCGGCGTGGTTCAAGGCTATAAAAGTTAGATATCGATACTAAGCACTATATGTGTAGCGAGTTTGGTGAAGTTCGGTTAACGGTATCAAAAATTATAAGGCCGGGTTGCAGACACTCAGGTTAAACATACAAACCTACATTTCCAAGGAAGGTAGGCTAAGCAACGCCAGTACCTTTCGATGTGAAAACTTTTTTCAATGTTATTTGCAAGTAGATGCGGTTCGGAAATGTTGAAAATTATAAGTATACATCCATACTACTGAACGTCTCGGATTGTTTCGATACCACCCAGTACATTGCTGGACCGATCGCCCGAAGTCCCTTGGTAGCGAGCTCAACGTCGAAAAGACTGCAATCGAATATCGTACCTTCCGCACACGGGACAAACCGCATTACACAGATCGACGTCCAGTTTGGCATTCCGGTGATTTTGCGCCCACGCGTGTAAGCAAACCATCGCATTCACTCCGTCTGTCGTTCCTACCGCAACCAAAACGTGGAAATTCATCTAGAACGTGCAATTTCACATTCCATGTTGCGACGCGCGTGTGCGGTTGTAAACTTGAATGCGATTTTTTTTAAATTCTCTTTGGCGTTAATATTGTCGAGGGTCACCAACGGAACCCCTGAAGGCTCGGCGAGGACTGAATAGCTGCGATACGAGTTGCAATTACGGGCGATCACAAAACTGCCAGATGAGAAATTTTTATTGCGTTTATTAACGTTCCCGCATTTATACCGGATGGTTCGCCGGGAAAGGAAAGCGGCTTAAAGGGAATCCCTAATAAACGATACTAAACGCCTCAAGGACAGATCCGGCAGTAAGGAAGCAATGCGACGGCAACGGGAAAAGGCGTAAATGTTCTCTTTCTTAAAAATTTGAAGCGGCGAATACAGCGTTTTATTACAGCGATCTGTTCAGAAAAAGTACAGCATTGTCACTATAGTTTGAAACACTGCCTTACAGAAGAATGAATATCGTAAACATACTACTTACATATATTTTTGCTGGGAATAAAGTATCGACTTTCATTTGTCCTGAGGAAAAATTTACATTGAAATATTCCATACTTTTTTAAGAATTACAATAGACATAACTGCTTACAGTGAGACATATATGTCAACCATCCAGATCAAACGTACCCAACTGTGTACATAACGAACAGAAAGGTTGTTTTTAGCCGGTACTGCAGAGGCCGTGTGGCCAGAGAGAACTGATCCGCAAACCTTGCTACTGCTCTGGGTTACGAGTGGCTCATACTATTTCTGCCGAACACAAAACCTACAGCTGATTGGCTGTGATGACGAAACGAGCAATGTGTCGGCCTAACTGCAGAGCAAACACCAAAAAGTTTCTTATTTGCAACACCCGAAACCATAAGTTCAAGTGAGTCTGTAAGAAATATGAGCTAATTTAACGTAAATATACGTGTGGGGCCAGCAGTCACCCGACCCAAGATACGATCCTGGAATATCGATGACATCAGCGTCGTCGCGGGTGACCGCGCCCAAAGCTGTCGACGAGACTATAAGAACACCTACCTACCTGCCTGCTCTGATGCTCTAGCCCGAAAAGCCGCAGCTAGTTACAATTGGCGCCGACAGGTGGCATTCGCCGAAAAGCGTGTTCGCGGAAGTAGTGATCGCCGTGATGTGTGCTGCATCTGTTCTTGCAGTGTTTGTTGGTGACGTCTGTTTGAAAGCCGATTAAGTCGGAAATTCAAATCACACAGAATTATGACTATATCTGCAATTAATATTTTTTTGTACATGTAACACTGACTTTAGGACGTCGTGTGAAGAGTTGTCGGAAGTGTCCCTATAGGCAAATCTGAAAAAGTTAGCTAGTCTAAGAGAGTAGCTGATGAAAAGGCGGGCATGACATGCGCCCCAAGGGATGTCAATTATAACCTCTGACGGAGTATGAAGGATTTCATTTTGGAGGGGAATATAAATTAAAACCGAGTAATCCAACAAAATTAAATTTCGATCAGAAATTAGGATCAGGAAATGCTATATCACATACACAGTAAATAGTTGATTTATGAATCAACCAAATGCGACTGTTTTCAGTGCCATCATTGAAGAATATCTGTGTGAGACCGCAATTCAAAACCTTATGCTGGCAGGCGTAAAGAAGTAGCCCGCCCTTTCTTCTACGACAGTGAACAAAATAGTTACTCACTTCGATATTACGACTGTGATTGTTTTCTGCTTCTCTTCTTTTGTGGGCACGTTGTTTAGGATTAGGGCAAGGAAGGGGCGGAGAGGTATATATCCGCAATGTACCCCCCTCCCCCTTTCCCAAAACGCGTGCGCTTGTACTCCTTTTGCCTGCCATTAGCATCTATCGTCTCCTGTGGCATGGGTCGCACCGCAGTCCATCTCCGGACTCGGATAATAAAGGCTAAGATACCGTACCACCACAGAGGAATATCTAGAGACCCCATTAAGGAGTATCTAGAGACCCCATTAAGAAAGAGACTACTTGAGGGGCACGGCACTGCACATTACCATCAAACCACATGCTTACCAATTAGCATTAGGTTATATTGATACATATAAATCAGAGTACTTTCTGGAAAGGCCATATAAATACTTTTTAAAATATCCGGTTTATCTACTTAGTTTATATATTAATACTGCACTATTAACAGTGAACTTAGTTTCAAGAATAATCTAATTTTACCCGGTGTAAAATAAAAAACCAAGGGAGGTGCCAAAGTCCCTTTAGCCCCGCCTTGGATCCGCCACTGAATCTGTTAATATTTGTCCCGCTTCACAACTACCATCTGATGGCTGGATGTAAGAACCCGCTGCAGCCTCAAAACCGAACACTAACACTATCTACCTTGCGAAAGAGGAACCACCGTTAGCAAAGCCATCTGTTGGCAGAACGTGTTGCGTAGCAAGAAGTATCCTTGAGCGGGGTGACTCCTGGCGATGTGACAGCCCTTGGAAGGAGGAAACTAGAGGGGTACCCACCCTAAAGTGAAGTAACTATGTAATGCAATGACGGCGGGAATGGGATAACTCAGAGAAAAAACAATGGGGATGGGGAAACGTTCAAATTTCCCACACGAGAAAACTCCGAAACCCGAATTGCATAAGATTTCATGTTATTCAACTCTTCATTGAACGTGGACTTGTGGTGGATTCTCCCCACCTCACATCCACCATAATAGTCCTAAAGTTGGGGGTACTCCCTTCGCCTGACACATTAGGATGTCGGTAGTGCTTCACTGATGGACCACTCTCACTAATCAGTACAGAGCTGGGGATACTCTCCCCACTTAACATCTTGCGATGCCGGTAGTGCTCGATTGATTCACAACCCTCTCACACCTTTTCGCCAACTCCAAAAACCTTGTCGCCTCAGCAGTTTCACACTGCACAGCTTCCTTCGTGTCCCAGAACCGCCCTGATGCTACTACTCTCCCGAGAGGTCACTCATCATACAACGTGTCCACGAGTTCATTCCTTCCTGAGAGCATACGAGTCAGTCCAACATTAACACTTGCGGCCCTTTTCTGAAGGCAACTCACTGCTTCACGACTTAGTCACAGTTCCTTTCAGAAAAAGTTAAAGTCCTACAGTCATTCTCTCATTCTAGTAGCATCTCACTCTTCACGGCATGCGGTGGCATCAGTCATGGCAACACGAAGCGTAGTTTCTGACTGACAATCTCCCTCGCCTGGAGGCGTCTCTCCACTCCCGGTGTTTTCCTGACGTACACTAATTCTAAGTGTTGAGTGTGCGTCCGAGGTAGGGAGGGGAGCTAAATGAGTCTCAGGACTGAGACCCCTATTCCTCCAGGGCAAGGGATTCATGCAGGGAGGCATGCATGGCAGCAGAGATGAAGCTGGGTAGTAACCACGTTATTTATTAATAGGCGGTGAAATATTGGTAGAGAGGGGGCGGGCTTATTAGTTTTGGTTGACGTTTTAACCAGAGTAGTGTACACATATCACTCCGGCGAGGGCAGTGGCGCTCCCCCCATCCTCCTGAATCCCCGGTAGATTCCTGATAAGCTTAAAAAAAATTAATAAGGTTAACANGTAGTGGCGCTCCCCCCATCCCCCTGAATCCCCGGTAGATTCCTGATAAGCTTAAAAAAAAATTAATAAGGTTAACATTCCCGCCAGTTTGGATAGGGCTGTGGCTGACGGGCTAGAGGCATATAAGCTAGAGGAATCTCCGCTCCCAACTTCGCCCCGGGGTATATGCACGTGCCTGACTCGCCCTTATCGAGAAACCACGTCCCTAGAGCCGCTTGGAAATGTCCGAGGATAGCCAAGGAGGATCCAGAAAACTCTAAAACATTTCACAATTCTCCTCTAAAACATTGCATAATTCTCAGCCAATCACATACTAGCAATGACACTTCTTGGCGCGCAACACAACCGCCTAAGTTATTGTACGATGCAACCCGCTAAGCAGTAGTGTTCGGCAGAGAGAAGTACTCCAAGGCGAACTGGCATTTTTCTATGATTGCGTCCGTATGTCAGCTGCGGAGACAAGATTCCTCTGCCACTCAACAAAGTCCTGACACTGGCTGTGAATACAAGGAANTTCACAATTCTCCTCTAAAACATTGCATAATTCTCAGCCAATCACATACTAGCAATGACACTTCTTGGCGCGCAACACAACCGCCTAAGTTATTGTACGATGCAACCCGCTAAGCAGTAGTGTTCGGCAGAGAGAAGTACTCCAAGGCGAACTTGCATTTTTCTATGATTGCGTCCGTATGTCAGCTGCGGAGACAAGATTCCTCTGCCACTCAACAAAGTCCTGACACTGGCTGTGAATACAAGGAACAATTTTGAGGATACAGACATAATATTACAAGAAAACAACGTGAAACGCAAATTTCGAGACAGATAGGAAAAATGTGAAGGGAACTCCGTCACAGACTACTTTATGAGGTTGTTCGAAAAAACCGTTGCGTTAAGGTTTGCATAATCTTGTAATCTTTAGAAGTTTAAACACACATATAAATAACTAGAGCCATTTTTATTTACAGATTTTCTACTTCTAGATGGTTAAGTTATTAATTGTCTTTCATTCAGGTTTCTATTTGATAACTTGGCGTAACAGTAAAGGCATTTGATTCCTGTCTACCCAGTGACCATCTTGAAATCTCGAATTGAGCAGGTGCGAAAACAATTAAATTTTTAACACTGCATGTATGTGTACCAGTTTCGTTTAACCAACGGTTAGTAAATGTGATATGCAATATTTCCTCAGATTGAGGTCATTCGCCATAAGCAAATAAGAAGGGAAATAATTTGAATTTTATAGAAATAAAAAATGGCCTTGGTCGACTCAGGCATAGACACACAATAAAATTAAAACATGTTTACAAGAAGTGAAGTTCCTTAAATCTTGTTTTAACAAGGAAATAATGCCGCAGATATTAAAGATATGTTAATTAAAAATTGATTTTAATGACACGAACGTCTCACGGAGGACNTTCATAATCTTGTAATCTTTAGAAGTTTAAACACACATATAAATAACTAGAGCCATTTTGATTTACAGATTTTCTACTTCTAGATGGTTAAGTTATTAATTGTCTTTCATTCAGGTTTCTATTTGATAACTTGGCGTAACAGTAAAGGCATTTGATTCCTGTCTACCCAGTGACCATCTTGAAATCTCGAATTGAGCAAATGCGAAAACAATTAAATTTTTAACACTGCATGTATGTGTACCAGTTTCGTTTAACCAACGGTTAGTAAATGTGATATGCAATATTTCCTCAGATTGAGGTCATTCGCCATAAGCAAATAAGAAGGGAAATAATTTGAATTTTATAGAAATAAAAAATGGCCTTGGTCGACTCAGGCATAGACACACAATAAAATTAAAACATGTTTACAAGAAGTGAAGTTCCTTAAATCTTGTTTTAACAAGGAAATAATGCCGCAGATATTAAAGATATGTTAATTAAAAATTGATTTTAATGACACGAACGTCTCACGGAGGACAAATAAAGGCTTGTCCATGGTCAGGCGAACGAAAGTGATACGAGTGTGAAGTGATTGGACACAAACGGGACGGATATTACACCATCGGTGCTTTGGTCATGAGTCGATGAGTGAGGCCTACGTGACAGTGAAGTCCTTGGTTCGAGTCCCGCCCAGCAAGTGACGCAGTAGTTCAAGCGAATGAAAGGGAAGGCCCGAGGAAAGAGTTCTGGCGAGGCCGGCGTTAGCGAGTGTTGCGCTAGGTCAGGTCGGCGTGTGTGTGTGTGTGTGTGTGTGTGTGTGTGTGNTACTCCTGCTTTGTGTCCGCGGAGCTTGTCTCGCTGTCGTGTCGCCTCGACGGGCCACGTGCTCCGCTCGCCTTGCCGACCGGCGCTCGGCATTTTGACGGCACGCGTGTTCCACACCGCCGTGCTTATTGCCCTCGCTTGAGTCGAAGCAAAGTCTTCACACTGTCAAATATGCTCTGTATTTTTGGGCCGTACAAGTAAAACTGCATAACAAAAGCTTCCTGTCTACAGGTGTTGCTTGCTTCACGATAAATCCATTACATTTATCTAATTATTATCAGTTTTACGGAATTACTGACTAACATTACTCTGGCATGTTTACAAGATAGTATTGTCTTTCTTGATTTGCATATGAAAACAATGTTAGATAGACTGTATTGTCAAACACCACCAACGTTAATAATCTCGCATGTGTAGCTAATGTCGATTATTTTTCAGAATTCAGTACATTCTGTTGTGGTGANGTTAGCAACAACTAAACAAGTAAAATAATTGGATTAGTTGGGAACTGGCGGCACTCCTGGGCGGCAGGCAGTCGTGGAAGGACAGGAGGATCAAGACATCTCCCTGCCTCATCGCCTAGCGCACGGCTCGCAGCTGGCCGTCTGCGTGGGGCGCCCAGATACCTGGCGATTCCCGTTCCCTTTGCCATCTTGCGTCGGTGAGGTGAGGCCGCGGCGAACGCCCTCAGGTGTGCGAGCTCAGCAGGTAAGGCGACGCACGTTACTCCTGCTTTGTGTCCGCGGAGCTTGTCTCGCTGTCGTGTCGCCTCGACGGGCCACGTGCTCCGCTCGCCTTGCCGACCGGCGCTCGGCATTTTGACGGCACGCGTGTTCCACACCGCCGTGCTTATTGCCNCTCGCTGTCGTGTCGCCTCGACGGGCCACGTGCTCCGCTCGCCTTGCCGACCGGCGCTCGGCATTTTGACGGCACGCGTGTTCCACACCGCCGTGCTTATTGCCCTCGCTTGAGTCGAAGCAAAGTCTTCACACTGTCAAATATGCTCTGTATTTTTGGGCCGTACAAGTAAAACTGCACAACAAAAGCTTCCTGTCTACAGGTGTTGCTTGCTTCACGATAAATCCATTACATTTATCTAATTATGATCAGTTTTACGGAATTACTGACTAACATTACTCTGGCATGTTTAAAAGATAGTATTGTCTTTCTTGATTTGCATATGAAAACAATGTTAGATAGACTGTATTGCCAAACACCAACGTTAATAATCTCGCATGTGTAGCTAATGTCGATTATTTTTCAGAATTCAGTACATTCTGTTGTGGTGAAGTATTTTTCTGAAGNCACCAACGTTAATAATCTCGCATGTGTAGCTAATGTCGATTATTTTTCAGAATTCAGTACATTCTGTTGTGGTGAAGTATTTTTCTGAAGATATTATTTTTTCATAATAGACCCTATAGTCAGAGACGTGCAAAATTCGCGTCATCTTTTGGTAAGAGGATAGACTCCACTGCCTTGTAAACAAGTGAGCAGATTCCGTGGTTTCATTGGCCGATGCTCTTTAATCAGCGTCACCTACGTGCTTGATCTCCTTAAAAGAGATTGGCCACCCCCCNTGGTTTCATTGGCCGATGCTCTTTAATCAGCGTCACCTACGTGCTTGATCTCCTTAAAAGAGATTGGCCACCCCCCCGCTGAACTAATATTACTGGCTCAAGATTTCTCCTAGGCGTGCCAGACATTTCCGGCCAATGACTGAAGTNCCCCCCCGCTGAACTAATATTACTGGCTCAAGATTTCTCCTAGGCGTGCCAGACATTTCCGGCCAATGACTGAAGTCGGTCAAACGCACAGGAACTTGCAGTTCAGTCTGTCCTTAAATAACCACGCGAATTTTTCAGGTTTCTACCTATAGCTTATGAAAATTAAGGTTTAAGATATAAAGTATATATTTTATCTACAAATCAATATAGGGTTACATTGTCAGTGTTTTGCACGCTGGTATTATAAGTCAAAGTAAAAATAAGTAGTTTATTAAGTAAAATATTTATTTAACTTCAAACATGATTTACAGATGCACTTCCATTAATATTGAATATAAATTGTGCGTGTGGCATTTGTTGCATTTCATGAAATGCTGAAGGCTGGCGGTGCTTATAAATGTGGATGATTATTACACAATACATTTTTTCAGTTAGGATACTGTATGTTAAAATTTTAACATAACACGCATTGTCAGAAAGTAAATATTTTTTTCTGCAACATATAGATCATCAACTAGCCATGACTTTACTGCGCAAAAAAAATTATTTTTTCTTTAAAAAAATTAAATTATGGATTATTGTACTAGCTGCAGATGTCTTTATATACGTCGAATGAAAATAATTTTTGCAGTTTTGTGATAAAAGTTTTATTTCCAAATAACAACTTCAGAAAGAAGAGCACTTATTTTCCAGGTTGGTTATGCAAAATTGTGTTTTATTTGAATGGGCTATCTTGAAAAGTTATCAGTAAGGAGTTTTTGATATTTTTACCTACACCGGTTTTACAAAATGTTTTATAATTGTCTGAAATAGTAATATTTTAAAATATTTAATATAACTAATTAAAAATGCAAGGTTTCCCAAATTAAATANATAATTGTCTGAAATAGTAATATTTTAAAATATTTAATATAACTAATTAAAAATGCAAGGTTTCCCAAATTAAATAGTTTCTTATAATCTTATTTCGTAGAAATATTTCAGGCGTATTTAGTACGAAACTGTCATTTGAAGGGCGGTTGCTAACTGTTAAAGTAATGGCAACGAAGCAACTCCGCTGTTGGCGTCAGCAGCCAGAAAGCCTGAAATGTGCCCTCTCTTCTTTTCCTCTTCTCCCACGCCACTATGCTTGTTGAATCTGGTCCACATGAGATCCATTGTAAACATTCTTTTCAGGAATTATTCTGTGGAGCGTAACACTCGTCGTGTTGTCTGTAACTGTATTCCNATAATTGTCTGAAATAGTAATATTTTAAAATATTTAATATAACTAATTAAAAATGCAAGGTTTCCCAAATTAAATAATTTCTTATAATCTTATTTCGTAGAAATATTTCAGGCGTATTTAGTACGAAACTGTCATTTGAAGGGCGGTTGCTAACTGTTAAAGTAATGGCGACGAAGCAACTCCGCTGTTGGCGTCAGCAGCCAGAAAGCCTGAAATGTGCCCTCTCTTCTTTTCCTCTTCTCCCACGCCACTATGCTTGTTGAATCTGGTCCACATGAAATCCATTGTAAACATTCTTTTCAGGAATTATTCTGTGGAGCGTAACACTCGTCGTGTTGTCTGTAACTGTATTCCCTGCGAAGCAAGTTCAAGATTCCCGTCGCTTCACACAGATGAGAGAGAGCCATTCATAAACTAATTCGCGCCCGGAATTATTGTTAATGACACACGCAGCTTCTTCATTCTTCCAGACTTAGCAGTTTTTTTTTCCGCTGCTCGAGTCTCGGTGTACTTACTTTGCTTGCCGAATCCAGGAAGTCTGAATCCGCACGTGTATGGTAGATGAAACGAGCCCGGACAGGAATGTAACCAGCGGTACCGCGACTGTAAGGCGGGCTCGATGTTCCCGACTCTACCGAGGTCGAGTCTTCTCCGCGTGGAAGAACGGGAGATTATTGCCGTTCCGGGAGAAGACGAGCGTGTGCAGGCGTAGGAGAGAGGCGTGGGTGTGACTGCGAAGTTACGCTGCCGCCGCCAGAGTGAGCGCTTCTCAAGTGACTACGACTAGCAGTGGCNAGCGAAGCCGTGCTGACGCTCGTCTTAGTTACGACAAATACTAACAGAAAAAGCACTGCACATATAATAAAATGCATCATATTTTTTAACCAAATTTTAAGGATTATTATTGATAGTTTAAATACTAATTGTTGACAACGTTAAGGGCAAAAAGAAAGGGGGGGGGTACAATCTCCATATCCCCCCCCCCTTGGCTACGCCACTGCTGATTAGATTACAGTCTACAGGTTGTGGCAAAACATAAAATTTCGGATGCTGTTTCAAATCGTGGTTGGTTGACATGCTGGAGTTACTTGGGTTGACAAGTAAATTTGAAGCTGGCTGCCGAATCCTGGGATCCATATAGCCCAAAGTTGCCAAAAAGTATCATTATTAAAAATCGGGGTGTGACTGTGTCAAGGATACAGCCACGAATTTCTAAGTGAATACGTCTGAACAGCGCGTAACATGCCTAATCTTTGAGCAGGGGAATGAAATGAAAGTAACGAAAAGGATACGCATCCTTTATGGTTGAAATCGACAGATATGGCAGAAATATTTCGTTTGGCGCCGAAACTGGCGCACTAGCACATCGGAGTCGCGACATGCGTAGTCAGAAAATTTTCACCCGCGCCTAAAATAACATCCAGTCGCCACCGGCCCCCACCCTAGAAATTGCGCATGCGTGGCGCTAACATAATACCATGCTCGCATCGAAGTCGTATACCCGATCGAANCCCCCACCCTAGAAATTGCGCATGCGTGGCGCTAACATAATACCATGCTCGCATCGAAGTCGTATACCCGATCGAAGGAGATGACGTTTATTTCGATCGTGTGCTTAGTTACGAAGTTGTAGTGCTTGAATGAATCGCACCGCAAACGTTACATCGCAATTTCCGTCGTAGTGCTCCAGGTGTCGGCCTAATTTTAAAAACGTATTCGCGTCAAAAAAAAGGAAACAATTTTTATATCGGGAAAGAAACTGTGGCACAATGACTTCCAAAGACTTTTATATGTTTCATGTTTAAATGGTCATACTTGAGAAAAAAAAAGCCTTAAAACATCTGCTCTCAGTCATTCTAAACACTTCAAGAAATACTTCGTGAACATAAAAAATTATCACCCCCCTTTTATTCTCTCCATAGGTTAACAGTGGGCAGCAATAGCATTTCTAGGTGACAGTTCGATCACTTCAATTAAAGAAGACTTACCGATAGTTGACGTAAGTGTATATGAAAGTAAAGGAAAAAAAAATCAAGTTTATTTATCGCACTCAAATTGGTCGCCTTCCGCTAAAAAAAAAAAAAAACATTACAGCATTACAGCCATAGGAAAAAAAATAAAAATGGCGGAATGTCACCCAATCTGCATACTTGGGAATATTCCGAAAACGGAAAAAAAATACACGTATTTCGTCTTAGCCGGGGTTCGAACGAGCGACAGCGTCATCCAAGAATGTGACCTACCGAGCTCAGTCACGGAAGTCATCTGCACATGACCAACAATCCATAGCTGTTTGGGCGTGAAACTTTTGTAAGTATCTAGTGTTTTGTTTGAAGCATCTTTACGCGCGTAGGCGCATTTCGAAGTCTTTCATAACGACATTTGGCGCCTCGCCGGTCCAGCACCCACCTCAGATGAGGATAATGAAGAACCCGGAAATGAGACGGCCGCCACCGCACACACGACATGACGTCACTGGCCAGCAACATGTTGGAACCCCGTCCGCCAATCAGCACCCGGGAACTCAGCTTGCCGGCCGGCAGCCTGACCAACAAGCTGCGTCTTCGGGAATAATTTCAAGTTCGCGTGTTTTCATCGCAGAGTGTTTTTCACCAAACAGAGAGCGAGTGCATCGTCCGGAAGCGAGAGCGCACGGAAAAGCCATCCCTGCCGGGGAATGCAGAAGTGTGCTCTCTGCGGAGAGCGCTCTTTGAACTGAGACACGGCGTTGGTAGGAGGGCCACTCACGGAGATGATGTTGGCCATAGGGCGTCTCCACGCTGCAACTGCAGAGCCGCGGCGTTTTCAAAATAAATTTACTCAGCGTTTCTACGCGAACGCGTCAACTTACCACCGGAAAGTTGCATTAAGAATTACGCAGCGCGATATACACTGAAGAGCCAAAACAACTGGTACACCTGCCTAATATCGTGTAGGGCCCCCGCGAGCACGCAGAAGTGCCGCAAGACGACGTTGCATGGACTCGACTAATGTCTGAAGGTATGCAGGAGGCATTTCACACCACGAATCATTCACGGCAGTCCACAAATCCAATCTGCGCCAATTTGAGAAAGGGTTGCACGTCTGTCACGTTTAATGATTCTCGTCAGTCGTCGTTTGTCCCGTTCGTTCACGATCTTTTTCCGGCCGCAGCGATGTCGAAGATGTGATGTTTTACCGGATTCCCGATATTCACGGTACACTCGTGAAATGGTCGTACGCGAACATCCAAATGTTATCGCTACCTCGGAGATGCTATGTCCCATCTCTCGTGCGCCGACTATAACACCACGTTCAAACTCACTTAAATCTTGATAACCTGCCATTGTAGCAGCAGTAACCGATCTAGCTGCCGACCGCATCGCGTTACTCTGATTGGTTCCATACTTCTTTTATTTGCATACGCACGCCTATACCAGATTTTTGGCTCTTCAGTATATTATAAATTAACATAAATTAAAGAAATCAAAATTTTACTTGTATGCAGATATTTGTGAACCTTGTGTTACTAACAGTTTTTTATTTATTCACATTTTTGGGAGAAACTTAACTGTATGTCTTGTGGGGCGGGCCATTTATTTTGCTTGCTTGGTTTTTTTTTCTCGAATGTTTTAGCTACACGAAACAGAGCCACCAAAATGTATCTTCTAAGCATAAAGTAAATATGCAAAGCAGTACGAAAAAAATTTGGTTTCTAAATAACGGGCAATTGAATTAACGTATCCCTTTTAAGGTGATTCCACGCGAGTACTTAAAACGCGTAATTTTTGCAGCTTCCTGCCACCCTCACACACTTGTAACTCTGAAAACAAGGCTTTTAAACAGAAACCACAATAGGTGGTGCACAAGCATTGAGAATTCCCCTTCTACCTGAGTAACGTGGCTTCAGAATGGACACTATACTTAGACCTGTACACCTTCTGTGCACGGGCGACCTGTTTCTGCTGTCTACTAAGTTGAAGCAAGAGCCATACGCGAGAAAGTATTCCAATTTCGTGGCTTTTTATAACTTCGATGCTCACAAGACATTAAATATTAGTTCCGGTCAGGACTAGAAATGTACAGAACTTTTGATACAAATAAGTACAGATTGGTTTGGTACAGATACTTGTGAAATTCTAAGCATTTACTATTCACAGAAAGAAAGTGCTATAACTAAGAGAGAGAGAGAGAGAGAGAGAGAGAGAGAGAGAGAGAGTTGCGTGCAATACTTTTATAAACTACACGCAGGTAAATACAGCTTTTCATTTCAAATAAAATATTTCAAAAATGTTTTATATTTCAGTCTATCAGTATTATCCCAGTCATCACACGAGATAGAATCTATGGCTGTAAAGTGCTTTCTTTAAATGGGAATAATATTATTTTGAGCGTTAATTACATCTATTATGAAATAATACCAAAATCAACGGACTCTAATGTATGGTGCCGTCTAAGGGGCCGTTCGGATCGACCTACCCTGACGCAGAGCTTAGTCACAGATACAAGAATACATACATCGACATCCACAATAACTGCCTACCTTACAACGGCTAGCTGTTTTGTAAGTTACACGCCTCGCTCTGCTATTGAACGCCCGTGCATATTACCTTGCATGCCGCGAATGCAGCGCATTCACGCGGTCGATACAAAACAGGTTCAAGTACCGTGTGTGCCCTGGGTGCAGAGGTTGTTGCCCCTCG
>NQII01003750.1:0-23969 GCA_002778355.1 Clitarchus hookeri | reverse complement strand
GGTTACTATACTTACTGCGTGGGGACAGCGTAGCTTTCTTTGACGAGTAGTAATCTATAGTCGGTTCTGTCGCAATTTGCTTTAAATACGGATAATGAGGGACCTGAGAGACCAACAACTTCGGGCCTTGTGGGGAGTGCTCGGCTGTATTCGGCGTTTCCGTAGGTGGTCATTCGTGTACCTTCGGAGCGTGTGCCCAAATGTTTTCGCCAGTGGCAATTTCAGTTCCATTTATCTCGAGAATATTTTTACAAATTGCCTAGGCCGTATCCGGGCATGCGATGGCTGGAGGTCGTAATAAAATAACTGAGTTTAAATTTAAAATTTTTTAATAACTGTCTTTATACTACTTACAGTCGCATAATCTTCGCTCTTTAATTACAAATATGTGATCAAAAAGTCAATTACCATACTTGCAATCCGGCCGGTTAGTTACAGTCTCTTCTATCCCGATAATCGGACACTGCACTCATCAGCAGTGTTGCCGATTTACCTTTTTCCCCACTAAATATGGTTTTTTCAAAGTTCAGTTCAGCAACATAAATTTTTTTATCCCGCCTAACGAGACATCTAGAGTGTTTCCTTCAGTGTGAGGAAAACAGTTTCGTGGGTTAAGTTCAAACAATAAATCAGCGACGAGTTGTTTCCCTATCTTCTGAGGATGCAGAAATTAATCTCGATGATTCACAGCAAAAAAAAAAAATTAAGTTATTTTTTAATTGTTATTAATTGGTTTTATAAACGTGTGGTGTTTAAATAGCAAAGTTATAATTGAATTTACTGCGGTTGCTGGATTTTAAATGGTTTTATAGAAATCTAATCTTTTTAAAATGTAAAATAGCTCATTTTTGTGGGTGGTCTAGCGGGATTTTTTGAAAACCAGTTTGGCAACACTGCTCACCAGTTACTGCGCCGGCCGTCGCCCGTCGCCTTACAACCATACAATAAAGATGAGGTAGATCGATTATTCGTCTTCTGCGCATTTACCTAACACTCACTTACCCCAAAGGAACACAACTGCCAAAGTCACATGGTCAACAGTGATAAACTGGTTTGTTAATATATTAATTTTAAAATAACAAGAACTATTATATTAATAAAAAACCGGTAACTATTTGAATTTAATCAGACTGCATTACAAATTGGTTAGAGAAATTATACAAACATGTCGAAGTACTTCTTTACTTAACAGTGTTCTAACCTCAAATCCAATCCACGCCATTTCAAAATCGTGTTAGATGTTCTACGTACACGCCTACCGCTTTCCTGGGTTTATAGGCCTTGTGTCTTTATGAGAATAAATCTTCATACTTGTCCACGCCTATGAGATATATGTTACTCATATTTCGAACATATGTGATTCGTGGAAAGACACTTAAGAGATGGCTCGCAAGACCTCAAAGTTTGCAGCCACCCAAATCTCTCCGATCCACTCCACACTTAATACGGACGATGAAAATGATCAATTCAATAAAGTGGATATGCAAATAAGTGTTTCGAAATGCAGCTACAGTCGTGGCATTTTTTAAAAGTGAAAATCAGGTGTCCATCTAGATACGTATACACAAGTGAGATACACTGAAGAGCCAAAAAAATTGGTTCACCTGCCTAATATCGTGTAGGGCACCCCGAGCACGCAGAAGTGCCGTAAGACGACGCGGCATGGACTCGACTAATGTCTGAAGGTATGCAGGAGGCAATTCATACCATAAATCCTGCAGGGCAGTCCACAAATCCAATCTGCGCCAACTTGAGAAAGGGTTGCACGTCTGTCACATTTAATGATTCTCGTCAGTTGTCGTTTGTCCCGTTCTTTTTCCGGCCATCTTTTTCCGGCCGCAGCGATGTCGAAGATGTTGATGTTTTACCGGATTCCCGATATTCACGTTAGACTCGTGAAATGGTCGTACGCGAACATCCAAATGTTATCGCTACCTCGGAGATGCTATGTACCATCTCTCGTGCGCCGACTATAACACCACGTTCAAACTCACTTAAATATTAACAACCTGCCATTGTAGCAGCAGTAACCGATCTAGCTGCCGACCGCATCGCGTTACTCTGATTGGTTCCATACCTCTGTTATTTGCATACGCACGCCTATACCAGTTTTGTTGGCTCTTCAGTGTATATTGCTTGGCGGTTCCCATTCGTTGATTCGTTGATTCGAAGGTTTGGAAGCAGACGTTATGCCCGATTGGCTACTGCGTACTGCAGAGAAAGCACTTCCTTTCGGCCGGGCTGCTGTCCTGGCACGCGTGTTTGCCAGGCGATAGACGTTGATTGGAGAACAGCGTTCCGACATGTTGCGGGCCGGTGGCGCCACCTGTCCAGCGTACACGGATGTAGTTGTCGGAACAAGCGGCTATTTCACTTTCGTGCTCTTAATTATGCCGTGCTAGTGCTGCATCTGACGGGAAATATGTTTCGCTCTTCAGAGAAGCCCACGGCTGCGCTTCCAAGGTCAAGAAGCGAGGGAGCGATACGGGCGACAATAACACGTACGCCTGGCGCCTCATCGCCCCTACGCGCAGTGCGTGCAGTGTTTCCGTCGTGGTCCTGTACTGTGCAAACTAGATCTGCAACAGCGTGGTTTCATCACACGCGATGAAAGCGCACAGATTAAACTACGCCCGTATGTTTCTACTTTTCTATTGTTGCTTAAGAAAACTGCATAGACACGCTTTAAAAATGCAATATTTAATAATTTTCACGAATTTTTTTTCTCCGTGAATATACTTAATACGATAAAAGTCGTATTTCCAGAANTGCAATATTTAATAATTTTCACGAATTTTTTTTCTCCGTGAATATACTTAATACGATAAAAGTCGTATTTCCAGAATATTTATTTACCGAGGTACGCGAAAACGCGCGAACAACAGTTTCACAGAACTCGTGTCACCGTGCATTCGTACCAACGCACGCATTGAATTTAGTTCCTAGAGTAAGTTTGAAATAATTTTTTTTTAGAATGACTAAGTAATCCCTTAGTCAATCGCTCTTCTTAATAAAATAAGCACACATTTCTATGTAANACATTTATTTACCGAGGTACGCGAAAACGCGCGAACAACAGTTTCACAGAACTCGTGTCACCGTGCATTCGTACCAACGCACGCATTGAATTTAGTTCCTAGAGTAAGTTTGAAATTATTTTTTTTTAGAATGACTAAGTAATCCCTTAGTCAATCGCTCTTCTTAATAAAATAAGCACACATTTCTATGTAACCTTAATATACGTTACAGTTATATAACAAGGTCAGCAAAGAAAATTACTACAGCTTTTTTTTTTTTTTTTTTCCTGGAAGCAAGTTTTTCTCCGTTCCGCAACAAGATCTTCTGTACTGCGCAGAGACGGTTACGTATAGGTAGAGGAAGGGCGCACAAACGCGGGCCCCATTCCCTAGAGTGGACCCCCTCTCTAAACGGTGCTGTATGCTTCTGACATCTAACGGCGAGCTCGTGAACTACTGCGAACGGAGTGCACAACACCTTTTTCTTTATTAGACTGTTGTCGACAACAAACATAGAGTCCCCGCTGAAAGTCACACAGAGGCGAGTTGCTGATAGAAAGACTGCACATCAGTTCAGTGCCTTGCGTGTAAAGGCGACGAGGCAGGCGAAATGCATAAATTACTTTTATTATCGCTGCCGCACTTCTAGGCATCAAACACGCAAAATCCGAACAGCCAGGTTGAACCTCTAGCTGCGAGTCCCGCGGCGTATGCAGCCCGGGATGACGCAGTAAACGAGAAGTGTCACCATTCAGGCTCAGAGATACAGCTGACCCACACAAAAAGTTACCACATGCCACTGGCGGACCCTCTGTGTTTTTATTTAAAAAAAAAAAAAAGTGTGTATTTTTTCTTGCATTTTCAGGGGGCGAACTATGGATACAATTAAGAAGAAAGGAGAAGGTGCAGAAGGGAAGAGAGTGGAATGGTGATTCCATGGAAAAAGCTATAAGAACAGTGCGCGATAAGAAGATGGGATGGACAAAAGCAGCTAAAATGTTGTCTGTTCCTAAAACTACATTAATGAGATTGAGTAACGAAAAGTATGGGGATCCTCATAAAGCTGCTAACACAAAGTGGGGACGTCAGACTGTTCTAACTCCTGAGTTAGAAGAGCAACTTGTGCAGTACTGCCTGGCAATGGAAGCCAATTTGTTTGGATTGACCCGGGGAGATTTAAGGACGATGGCATTTCAGTTAACCGAGAGAAATAACCTCAGGCATCCCTTTAGCAAAGCAGATGACATGGCAGGAAGGAAGTGGCTCAAACTGTTTATGAAGAGGCACAAACAACGGCTCTCCTTTCGCAACCCTACTGGTACATCCTATGCCAGGGCAGTTGGATTCACCAACGAAAATGTTAATTCATTTTTTGATCTCCTTGGAGCCCTTTTTGAAAAACATAATTATCCACCAACCAGGATTTTTAACGTAGATGAAAGTGGACTTGTGGTCGTGCAATCAAAAGTTGCACAAGTGATTTGCCTAAGAGGTAAACGCCAAATTGGAAGTCTTACATCAGCTGAGAGGGGCTCGTTACTGTGATAGTTTGCATGAGTGTAGGTGGCAACTACGTCCCCCCTATGGTGGTTTTCCCTAGAAAAACATCAGTGCACAATNTGAGTGCACGATTGACAAAAGGAGCTCCTCCTGGAATACTGTTTCATTGTCATCCTTGTAGTTGGATCCAGACGCATTTGTTTACAGCATTTTGTTGCAACTACCAACCCGACTAAAGACTCGCCTGTATTGCTGATTCTGGAGAGGCATTACAGCCATACACTAAACATCGATGTTATAGACAAGGCACTGGAAAACAACGTGACCATTGTCTCACTGCCACCACACTCGACACACAAAATGCAACCATTGGATAAAACATTTTTATCGCCACTGAAGACTTCTTACAGTGAGGCCGTACGCCAGTTTCTGCTAACAAACAACCGTGCTGTAGTAGACCACGACGACATGGATCTTTTTGGGCAATCCTACGTTAAATGTCAAACAGCAGCAATTGCAGTGAATGGCTTTAAAGTAACAGGGATCTATCCAATGAATAGACACATATTCAATGAGGCTGAATTTATTTATGAAGCGATACAAGAAGTTGAGCCACTTTATGGAGATAGCGATGCAAATTTGCAGTCCCTTAGTGACATTTCCTCTGACCAGTGTGAATAAATATCTGGTTCCCAAGAAGAAACGAAGTTCCTCCCAACCAATCAAATCCAGTAACACCAACATCCTACCAATCATCAACATCAACCTCAGTCACACTAACCAATACACCTGTCCCTTCAAATTCATGTGATGTTAGCCCCTTCCAGATCCGACCAGTCCCAAAACTTGTCAAGAAGATATCCACTAGAGGACAAAAGCCCTCCTCTGCTAACATTATAACATCCTCTCCCTACAAAATGAGCTTAGTGGAATCAAAAGAGAAAAGAGGGAGAGGAATGTGCCGTGGAAGAGGACGAGGAAGAGGAAATGGAAGAGGGTGGGGAATAGCTCGAGGAATGGGAAGAAGAAGTGGGGAAGCACAAACAAACATTGCACAAGGTATAAAGCATAAAGCTNGTGGGGAATAGCTCGAGGAATGGGAAGAAGAAGTGGGGAAGCACAAACAAACATTGCACAAGGTATAAAGCATAAAGCTGACGATGATGATGATTCTTACAACGAAACATTGGATTCTATATCATCGGGTTCTTTAGCGGTGGGTTTTCTTGGACTGGGTGAGGACCCTACTGAGGAAGATGCTAAATGCATGTTTTGCGGCCAGTTATGGTCAAGTGATACCAGCGGAGAACAGTGGGTGAAGTGCATAATGTGTAGTGATTGGGCCCATGTGGAGTGTTCAGGAGTGGAAAAAGACCTATGCATATGTGATTTTGTGCCTAATTAACTACATTTTAATAAAATTGAAGAAACATTGGGAAAATAAGGGGTCCACTTTAGGAGAAAAATAAGGGGTCCACTCATGGATCATTTTTTCTCAAACGCCAATAATGTTACGTTTTAGAATTTTGAGAAAAAATTGTATAGGATTTTTTTTTACATTCTTTTTATTTTCAAATTCTGATGAACAGATATTTGTTTGTTTTGCTTTTATTTTAATAATATTGGACTGAATAAGTGGTTAATTGGCCAAAAGCAAACCGGGGGTCCACTTATGGTGCACTTCCTATATTATAGATGAAACGAAGGCGTCCCCAAGTGTGTTCTTTGACACAAGAGACGTGGTCGTTTTGTAGAAGAGAGGAAGTTCAGCGACGTCTTTTTTTTTTTACTCCCTCTCCCACCCCCGCCCTCCTCTTCTTTCTGCACCAGAGATGCAGAACCACGATCAGGTAGCGAGTTCAAAGTTATAAACAAATTATCCCACGTTCTCCCTTCCCGTAATGGAATTGACGATAGCAGACATATACGGATTTTAAATACGACAAGGCAACATGATTTGCCTGCTTCCTACTTAGATATACGGGTGAGATGAAAGTTATTTATAAATAAAAAATTGTATCTATTGGGTAACAAATTAAGAAGGTTAGATACTAAAATTTGTATGTCGTGTAATTCACCTTCTGGACCACTTTGCCGGCTTCAACGACTTACATTGTTTAGTGCTCGCTCTGAGGCGCTAGAGTCTTAGGGTTACAATTCCGAGTAGGTACACTGTGTGTGTTTCTTAGAATATTTTTGACATGTTAACTACGTAAATTGTACGTTGACCATTCGCTAAACTACTGTAATTAAACCAAAACCTTAGCTTGAAGCCACCAAGCAATGTGGCGAGCGGTCATGCATGACACCTCTCCCGAGGGACCTTGACGCAGAAATTGCAAACACCAGTTCGAGACCGTCATCTAGAGTTCCGCCAAGCCCAAGGTCATTCACGAGAAGCGCAGGAGGAAGCAGGCGATGAAACAATACATTTTCGTTTAAACTCATATTATTGCGACAATTTTATTATGTCTCTGGAAGGTAATGAATGCGCAGACCATTTAGATAATAAAATTATATGTTTTTTCATCGGGAATTAGTTATACAAACTTATTGAATATGGCATCGTAGAATTAGCTCATGGAACAAATCAGTAAGAAGTAAAAGACCCACGACTGCCACCTAAGGGGCAAATACCCGATTATGTCGTAGAATGGCATAAATTTGTAAATCTAGATCTGTAGGCCTTATTACTTATATTACCAGATACTCTACCAAGAGCGATTCATTATTACATCTGTACTATTCTTTAATAATATCGAGATTACAGTATAGTTATGTAGTGTGGAACTCAGCTTATGGTCTAGATCCAACTTATATTTCTGATCTAGGAACAGTAATTTCCTCATCATTTTTTTGCAGTGTGATGTTCTCATTGTACCCATTCTTCATTATTTTAACATATTTCCATTTTGGATATGCCTTAATTATTTTGTTGATATTGGTTAACCAATTTCTCCTATCGTATTTTAATCTGTTCTTAACTAGTTTCCGTTGAACAGAAAATCGATTATACGAGGCAGTGGTTTTGTATTTTTTATAAGTTTTATGTAAACGATATTTCTTTTTCATTAGTCGGATGAGAATTTTAGAAAACCCAAACAGCCTGTTTACTAGTTTTTTGGGAATTAAGAGGTGTAAATTGATTAATATAATATTTTATTTGAATAGTAAAATAATGTACCATTTCGTTGAAGTCATTGCTCTTATAGATTGGATTCCAATCAACAGAATTAATTGCTGAGCACAAAGATAAATAATCTCCTTTAGCATAATTGCGATACGTAAACTTATGATAAATGTCATAAGAGATCTTATACTAGATATTAAATTGACATAGCAATGCAGGATGGAAACTATCCTCATTAACTAGCGAATCATCACTGAATCAGCATTGAAATCTTTATTAGTAAAAAGGTGATCTAGTAAACTTGTATGTGTTGTAAAATTAAATTGTTTTTAATTCTAGCAAATATACTCTATTCTTTAATTTTAAACATCTTTCTGGTAATCTGGCACACTCATACAGTATATGAGTTTATTAACATATTATAAAGAGAAAGAGAATTTAAGATTAATGCCGTGCAGTGTATTTTAAATTTAAATTTTTAAAAAATAGTTTTATTATATTTGTCAGGACCACGCAAAATATAAGCACATATATGAAATATTATCGACCTTATGCCATTCTCAACGTGCCACAGAGGCCACGGTGGCTGAGCGGTTAGCCTGCTCGCCTCCCACCAAGGCGATCCTGGTTCAATCCCCGGCCGGGTCACTCCCGGATTTTCGCATGTGGGAATCGTACTAGACGATACCACTGGCCAGTGGGCTTTCTCGGGATTGACAAAGTTTGATGGAAACGCAGTGTGCCAACAGTCATTTACAAAAGGAAGGAGGATGATATAACCGACCGCGTTTTCAGGGGTGTACGATCTCCCTTATACAAAACACAATTCGCCGAATTCTTGCATAATCACAAGTGGTTTCTAATATTTTCAACTAAATGAATTTCAAAAATAATTTTTGTGGGGCTCATAGCTCCCTTAATAATCACTTCACGGGATAAGTTGCACGTATATCTTCGTCTTATACTTTCGTTAACGAATTGCCTTCCGAAGTTTGTCCCCTTGTTTTAGAATCGCGTGGTATAATGGAAGTGGTTTGATAAAAAAATGCGAATTTCGAACACACGACAACTTAGGTTAATTATACTCAGGTTAGGAACAAAACGAGTTTTCTTATGCGAGAGTTTGGCACAGGGAAAATTTCAGCCGCTAGGAGCGCTAGGTGCGTAGGTCAGCTATATTTAAAATTTTAAGCTACGCGAATAACAAAAGAATTATTTTACTTAGTTACGTAGTTATTTTATATTTGATTTATGATTATTGCAGTTATTTAGTTTTATGACGAAGAAAATCTGGTACAATGCGACACTAGCGCTCACCTAGTGGGGAAAAATGTTAGTTGTTGAACTACAAGCATCGAGTTTCCCCAACCAGAGTAGAATAAACCTCACTGCAACACTCGATGTGCCAGCCAGGCGGTGACCTTGACCTCAGGAGCACGTGGCGACGTCGACCGACGCGGGCGTGAGAGTGACTGTGCTTCTGTAACGTTGTCTGTGTTGTCGCGAGTGGCGTCGTGCACTGCACTGGCGCCAACTACTCGGGACACACGCGCGGCAGACGAGAAGCGCTGCGCCAGCCCCGGAGGGAGCCCTCGCGTCACGGCAATTCTGCAACTTCGACGCGGAACTCCGGATTAGATTAAACTGGCGGGGAGCTCGCGAAGCGCCTGCAGGGAGATCAGCGTGATTTATGATCGCGGTAAGTCTGCGAGGTAGGTCGGTCTGCAACAGAGGCAGGGCAGGCAACACGACGGAGTTCTCATTACGTGGGTAAGGCCCTCTTCCTACGGGCGGACTCAGAATATGAATTATTGTGGTTTTTCGTACAGTTCATTTCTCATTCACGTACTCGCCGGGGAAAGGAAAGATTTATTTAGGGTAAAATGTAAAATCCAACATACGAACATTTTGCACAATCGAAGTAATAAGAACAGCCAGAAAGTTTGTAATGGTGGAGAACATCGAGGTCTTGAGAGCCCATAACGGTGAAGGCAGTTGGATATGTAGTATTGCCGGAATGTAAAGGCGGGGGGAAAAGGGGAGATCCGTGAGAAAACCCGCCGATCAGCGGCATCGTTCGGCACAATTCCCACGTGCGAGGATCCGGGAGTGACCCCACCGGGATTCGAGCTTGGTTCGCCTTGGTGGGAGACGAGCGCTTTGGCCACTAGGCTACCGCGGCCCCGTAACGGTCGGAAGTCTAAGGGTATTACGACCATGCGTTTCGATTTACGCTCATTTATAACGTCAAATACAAGGATGATATTTTGGTGACATGTAAAAACTTGTCATGAAGTAGAGAGTATAACTAAATGGAAACGTCTATTCCGCACCACCACGCCGGCCGCATGATGGCACAAATGGCACAAACCCAGGCCAATAATTGCTTTCTTTCTGCTCTCACAGTTTCTGATTCTTACTATACGTTAATCTGCCGGAGATGACACGATTAGATCACTTTCGAAGATTTTATGCCCCACCAACTTTTCACACATGGAAGCCGGAGTTGATGAGATTTAGTAGTTCAGGGGAAAAAAAGTGAAATTACCATTTTACTGCTTTGTCTTAATTTTACCAAGAAGATGTTGTGTCCTTTGATTTGCAATCTATTTCAATGAGCATGTTAAAAATAATCTGAAGCATTTAACGAAACGAAAAAAAAAATAATAATTTGGCGAAATAAAATATTGATAACGCAGTTTATATTTTGACACTGTTTCCGAATTTTGGTGAAAATATCTAACATTTACAAGCCTCATTGTAACGTGTTCTTTCACGTAATAGCTATTTCCCGCATTTTCGTGCTACTAGTGTTGTCAAGAATAATTAGCATTCTCTATGACTGTTATTTTAACGGATTTGAGAATACCAAGACCAAGTTAAATTTAAAACAGGAGAAAATAAATTTTAGCAAATCTCGACGAGTTCACCGATTTTTTATTACATCTCATGTGCAATATCTAGCAACCGTAAACAACCTCTTTGTAACAAAACTTGTGCAGATATTTGAACACACTTGTTTTTTCGTAGTGCGGAGTTCCAAATATAAAATAAAGCCTGAATTTTTACTACACAACCTCTTGTTGAGAACAAGTAAACAGCCAGCAAAAAAAAAAAAATACGAAAACTAACAAATGACGGTAGCGCTCGAAGCGGAAATGATGGGTTCACGGACGCATCAGTGGACGAATTCATCGGTATCCCTTGCGAATTTTAGTGAACTAATATACATAACCGTTCCATTACGATCCACTTTTCACGGTTCCCTTGTGTTGAAGTAACTGTTAAGGTGATTTTTAGGGAACAGCGTATGTCCTACGTACGACGGCATACACGTGTAGACAGGGTTGCCAAACACTCGGGATAGCAAAGGAGGGAATTAAGAAATGAGGAAGATGCAATGCAATCAACGCCACTAATTATGAATACTGAACAATTGGTTTGGAGATAAGAACCCCCGTCGTGCGGCAAGCGCCTCAAGTCACCGAGCGCTGCCGCGATTCGCGCAGTCACTGTTACTGCGGGCGCGCTTAGATGTGCTTGTGAACTGGATCAGTGGTTCACATCCCATAATGCGCACTGCACGTCCCAATAAGAGGAGATATTATTCGAGAACTGTTTTCAGGAACATTGGAAGTCTTAGTACTGATGTTGCTAAAGGAGATGATGTGTTTATTAAGCAAGTTTCTCAAGCTCAAGGAAGTTATGTTCTTATTTCTTTTTTGTGTAGATTTGGTATACAAGTTATGACAAGCAATCCTGGTAGTGGACTTTTAGAAGTTTGCTTCTTTCATCGCGCTCATAATAATGCTGGTGTTGCTGTTAATTATTTGAACCAAATTGGTGTACGATATATAATATGTTGGAAAACTTTCGCTCTTCATGAAAGTGTTATAAATCATACTTCTCAAGCTCAAGCTCAAGCTCAAGCTCAAGCTCAAGCTCAAGCTCCTGTATTGTATTCACGTAAAAAAATTAAACTGGAATTGGGTGATGAAATAGTTATATGAATACTGAACAACCATGCATTAACTCTTTTTTGCATGTAGCTTGATCTTAATACTGTTAAAAAAATAACTTAAGTCATAAATATTTGAAGTAAACAATTTTCAGAAGTTTAATTAACAACATAACATAGTGTGCTCATTATCAGTTAAAATGAAATACAGACGCTAAGTACCAAAAAATAAATAAATCCGAATAAGGAATTTGAAAAATCTTAAATGTAATTTACATGGTTTATTAATGAACATACAATTGCATTTATACGATTAACCAAGTAAATGTTGACAACATAGCAATAGTAAGTTTGTGGTACAAAAAGTAATATTTTCGGAATATTAGAGGACAAATACTATTTACTAGGTCAAAAAGCCGGGCGAACCACGAAAAATCCGGCAAAACGCACAATAAATGCTCAAAACCGAGGACGTGTCCTCTTTTTGCCGGACGTGTGGTAAGAAACACCATTGTTGCGGGAACGCAATATCACGAAGGCTGTCTGCAATGAAGACACGGAACACAAACAACAGAGTTGATAACCTCGGATATAAGGCTACAAAACGTCAATATCGTGTTGCCAGTACGAATTCTATCATTCGTTATGTGCTCTAGGGATGTCTCATAGTACTTAGAACTGAAAACTAGCCTCTTATAACTTGTTCCAGTGAGCTTGATTCTTACTAGGATTTTTTTTAAAGTGCTCGTTGTTGCAAATCTCTGTACAGACAGTCCTCTACAGTCATACATAATGTGTTCCTGAAAATGTGTGTGACAGTTGAATCACATAAACGCATGTAATAAGAAGGGTTCCATTCCAAAGTTACAAGGAAAAAAAAAAAATTAATTTAGGTAGAAAGATAATATATTTAATTGGTAAACATGTTATTTTTAAACAAATATTTCATTGAAAATTTAGAATAAAATATACACGTGCAATAGTTTATTACCTGAAATGTTGATTTTCAACACCTTTATACGTACTTGATTGTAGGCACTATGTGAATAAATAAGGTAATTAAATATGCTTCATATTCTCTGTAAAATTGTTGTGCAAATGTAATATTTTATTTTGTAGGTTGTAAAAATTGTGTAAAAGTTTTCCAGAGATTCGTATATTATTTTATACAGACGCACTCATTTGTATTATGCCAATATATCAGCCGTATCTAAACATTCATAGCATATGATCCGCGAAGGATGGGAAACATGGCAGGCAGTGTTAGATGGCCAATAACAGTGCTAAATTAATATGTTGGCAGGTTACTAGATATATTAAAGACCAAATCGGTCGTATGAAAGTTGATTTAGAGGTGATAATATGTCATGCATGAAAAAGCTAGTTGTACGAATCTCGAATGTATGAAAGTCGAGGACTGCATGTATATGCATACAGTTAAAATGATCCCATAGTCAAACTGCAAGGAAATAAAGTAATGACATGTCAGAGTAGCCTACATAGTATTTACTTGGGTTATCGTATTATATTATATATAATGTGTTTGATATACTTTTTTTCATCAGTACNAGCCTACATAGTATTTACTTGGGTTATCGTATTATATTATATATAATGTGTTTGATATACTTTTTTTCATCAGTACAAGAACGAGAGCAAAGAAGCGATGCTGTCATACAGAGTTTTCGCCTCATTCACATTCCGCATGGCCATTTATCTTGAACTGTGATCATAACCTTCAACCCAACAACCTCAATAATGAAATTTTCTATTAAATAAAAAAATTATTTTGTCAAAAAAATTTTCTTTAGACATTATTCTATTTGATATCCAGTATATAAAAATTCGACGATGACGCCCCCAAAAAAATACAATTAAAATTAGTTTCTATATTTAATATCTTTATTAAAACACACGTAGAAAAAACTGGCATGTATGAAAAATATTGAGGGAAATCGATGTGGATTTTATGGTTCGAATCCAGACGAGTGTNAGCCTACATAGTATTTACTTGGGTTATCGTATTATATTATATATAATGTGTTTGATATACTTTTTTTCATCAGTACTGGGGTACAAGAACGAGAGCAAAGAAGCGATGCTGTCATACAGAGTTTTCGCCTCATTCACATTCCGCATGACCATTTATCTTGAACTGTGATCATAACCTTCAACCCAACAACCTCAATAATGAAATTTTCTATTAAATAAAAAAATTATTTTGTCAAAAAAATTTTCTTTAGACATTATTCTATTTGATAGCCAGTATATAAAAATTCGACGATGACGCCCCCAAAAAAATACAATTAAAATTAGTTTATATATTTAATATCTTTATTAAAACACACATAGAAAAAACTGGCATGTATGAAAAATATTGAGGGAAATCGATGTGGATTTTATGGTTCGAATCCAGACGAGTGTNGTAGAAAAAACTGGCATGTATGAAAAATATTGAGGGAAATCGATGTGGATTTTATGGTTCGAATCCAGACGAGTGTTACAATTAAAAAACAAATACTGCAAATAATTGTAAAAATCATATGATACAAATTTTACTTAAGGAAGGAGTTTTAAATTACATTTGTAGTGTTATCAACATGTCGTCAGAACCGTTACCGCGGTATGTCATTCACATTCAAAAAATTGTACAAGAGCGCGAAACACAGTAGAACGAAAACTGTCTTATCAGTGCAATTGGCGAGGGAAGGAAAATGTTGTCAGTTTGTGGTTCCACGCTCATTGAGAATGCAAAGACTGGAGTCGCAGTAGAGAACTCGCTTACAGCCTCAGTGGCTGCCATTACGAGATGCGTCATTTTCTGTTGAACCTTCCCAGCATTTTGCTTCATTGTGAAATACGTGGACAGCTGTCTTGCGATGGGAGAGCCTGGGTGCGCTCATAACAGTTCTGCAAAGCCGTAACTGTTCCCTCGTTAGGACTTCAGTACAGATGCTTCGCTTAAAGATGTCACGTCCTTAGGCGTGTACATTCCAGTTGCCCCGTTCCGTGATTCTGGTCACTGTATCGGTTGAAACAATGCAGATTTTAGATTCGTTGGTATGCACAAACAGCTGCCAGTCACGCCTGGCGTATTTTGTAAGGTTGGCATTAACAATGGTGTAAAGGCGCGCTGTGCTATCGACACTTGGCCGTCCTTATGAAGCCTCGACAGGACGATGATGTAAAAACAATCTAGGGCGAGATTTCAACTTGGGTCGAGTAACCGGACTTGGTGTAAATATGTAAAAAAAAAAAAAAAACTAACCAACATCTAAACAAGTTGGTCCGTACTCAAAGTTTGAAGCCGTTTAACCGGAAAGCACGCAGAAAAAAAAAGAGAAAATACTTCCGTTGACTCACAACCACGTAATAATAAAGTTTGCGTGTAAAAATATAAGCTTACACAAAACGTGACCTTCAGTTATGAGATTCTGTACGACACAGTATTTGCAAACAAAACTGTTCAAATATTAGTACATAATTTAGTTTGTATCATCAACTGCTGTTGTCAGTGTGAAGTTTTCCTAATTATTTCCTTTTTAGCTTGATTTTAAATTACGTCCCTAGCCGGTCAGCACCAGAGACGTCAATGTTTCTTGCTCTCAAATTATAATCAGATAATCTTCGGCACCGATAAACAAAGAACACCCCAGGAAGGATCAACGGTAGACGAATGGCGTAGCTTCGTGTAATGCCACGGAGCAGAGACGAGCGGCTAATAAAAAGAAAGCTCGGTCGGGAAGCGCAGAATAACGAAGCCATGCTAATTTGGCTCGTGTGACAACAGAAACGGGTCACGTCACTTATCCGCCAGTATTTCCTACTTNGCTGCAGGGATCAGTAGCTAACACACATCGGGAAGTTAAGCCCTGCTACAATGAGCCGACCATCTGCAGTGCAGGTGACTGCAGTGCCGATACCTCAGTTTCTACGTGCCAGTGGCACGTGGTGCACTGTTGCAAGGTAAGCTGGCGTTAGCTGTGTGCTGTACATTGTTGCTAGCTAGTTGACACTTCCATCACTGAAACATAGTTATGCAGGTGACACCAACCCTTTTTCTCCTGACTACGCCCCTGGTTTAAACACAGAATTTTTAATTACTAAAAAATACTTGTTTTATTTAATTATGTAACAGAAACATATCTATGTGCTGTCAAATGCGATACATTGATATGTCCTGGATCTGTAGTTTCTATCATGTATTATTGCTTAATGTTATTACATATTAGAAACGTATTTGTAGTAAAACCTTTGTGCTGAATGACAATCAAGGCAATAACAGCAATGTGACATTACATGCAGTAGGCCTACCTATCAACGGCTACTTACTATAATATGCATATCTAACATTGCCCTCACAATGTGTTAGTATAGACATTACGTTTCTTTTAACTTCCTCATTGTTTTATTACTTCTTTTTTTTAGTCTGAAAATATGGCCACAAATAAATACGTTTTCTTTCTCAGCATTGAATGATAATTGTTTATTTATACATAATTATCTTTATGCATTCAGCGAGTTTGTCGATCAAAACTTGACACATATCGGGAACAATCTGTTCAATACATTGCTTTGAATTCCTGGAGAGGTATTGGAGGCTGTAATAACTGTCACCAGTGGCCAAAAACCGTAATGTTTCTGCCAATGTATATTGCACAGAAATGGCTTCTCTCAGGTTTGTATCTTTCTTGCTGTCTTTCCTACTACGAGTGAAATCAGATATTCAAAATCTACAGGTGACACCCGCGTATAAGTTGTGGAATCTCAAGTCTGCCATAACAGTTGATCCACCATACTGTTCCTTCAGCTCAAAAAGCCGGGTCTGCCACCGTCTCCTTCCTCTCGTCTTCCTCAAAGCCAGGTTAATGTACGTGCACGCTGCCGCAGCTGCCTCCAAACCCACGTCGGGATACTCCTGTAAGAACACCCGCGTCTCACTCTCAGCACAGTGTACCACTACTGTCCACGCATGGTTCGCTGGTTTTGTTACGCATGCTTGTTTCGGCTCTGATTTCGGCTCGGGCCACAAATTGGAGAGACAATTTGGGCCGAACACCGAATAGAACAATCCTCTGTTAGGTTCGGTGTTAAGTTACGGGGAAATGCTCCATAGTGTGTACATATCTGTTAGGTTCGGTGTTACGTTACGGGGAAATGTTCCATAGTGTGTACATATCTGAAATGTTCACGTCACCACGTAGTGACGCTATATGCAGGGTGGTCCTTAAGGGTGTGCAATACGTCTGGCTTCACAGTGAAAAAAAAAATTAAAAAAATTTAAAAGTGTAGCATTGGTTCGTTTTTGAGTTATATATTTCACGATAAAGATATACATTAGAAATGCTTATTTATAAGATGTAAAATGTTTGACCAATAAAATGTTAGACGCGTGGCACGAGCACTCCAGAGCAGAGCATGTTGTTGGAAAGGCGATTGCGTTATGGAAGTGGGCATTAAGTAGTTGGGAAGGGAAAGGCCTACAAGTTGTTGCACCTGGCCTCGCTTTCTCTAGCGACGGCACTGGCTATATCCCAAATGAAGGCCGTTCAAGAGGCTGTATTTTCATATATTTCGGAGCTGTTTTATAGTAGTTTTGTGCCGTGATATCAGTAATAACTTATTAAAAACCAAATAACTGGAAAAATAACATTCATAACGTTTTTCAGTGTAAATATGAGAATGTTGGAGCTGCGGTGGTTGAGCGGTTGGCCTGCTCGCCTCCTACCATGGCGGGCCGGGTTCAATCCCCGGCCGGGCCACTCCCGGATTTTCTCATGTGGGAATCGTGCCGGACTCGGCGGGTTTTCTTGGGGCTCTCCCGGTTCCCCTGCCCTTGCATTCCGGCGCCGCTCCATACTCAACCTCTCTTCACCCTCATCGGCTCACACAGACCTCCATGTAAGACCCGCCCAAATCTCTTCACTCACTAGCTCTTTGAAATCGGACACTTGGTGCGCCCACGATTATGCTTCAGTTTTTTTGGATATTTGTAACTTTAATTTTATTACAAAAGTTTGAATAGTCATACAAGCGGACCACATAACAAATTTCCACGAAAATGTTCTTCGCAGCGGTTTGATGAGCCGAACCGTTATTTTGAACTGTAGCCCGACGTATCTATTTTGTTAGTTAAAAGGAAAATATTATTTTCAATAGTGATAGTAACTGTGTTACATCAAGGGACCCAGCCTAATGCGACAGACTTGCGGTTTTACATGTTAAATTATATGAGGGGTGTCTCAGCTACCAGACACAATATCGCTTTCAAACGAGTAACACTTCGTGTCCTTTAAAAATAAGACCCATGCTACAAGAGCGTATGAAGGAGTACGTAAATTAATAAGGTTTTGTGTTTTGCTGAAGTGTATAAATATGAATTTAACCAAAATGTTCAGGGTATTGAAAATTCTACAAAAAAAATGTTTGTAGGAATGTGGCCCGGACAAAGATTCACAAAGTGCTTTTTATTTGAAAGTGATATCGCGAAAGGAGGCCGAGACCCTCCCAAAATCATTTAACATGTAAAACCCTATTTTTTCTTTCTGCCGGTCCAGCGCTCAGCTGCGTTATAAACCATTCGCGGTTACTGCCAACTTTTCTGAAGCCCTGCTTAAGTTACACTTCCAGGATATTTCTCCGCCTCAATTAAATTAAGCTTGAACGTGTCTAGGAAATCACACCAAAGGGACAACGCGCCGAATTCGTGCGCATTCAGTTCAATAATATTTTGCATAAGAACTATTTCTTACCAGGCATTATCAGCATATTTATTTTCTCTATGTTTTTATTCGCATTAATTATAAATAAAATTTTATATATAGAATACAATCAAACGTTTAATTTGACCAAAAATAAGGTACTTTTATGTTAACACAAGTATAAAACGCTTGTGCAACATGGGATATTTCGGAAACATCGAAACGCGCCATACACGGGGTGATGCTTCTGAGGTTTGTTTCAATAAGGGTGAAGATGCTGCGAATAGACTTCGAAACAAGAACCTAGAGCTCTCGCGCTCTCCTCTTCAGCGAGACGCCCTCCTGAGCGGTAGTGGGGTTTACTCGGTGCGGGAACGTTGTAGCTTCTCCCACACGACACGTTTCCCGGGCTGGTGCTGGAGCCGCGAATGGCTCAGCTAACTTCGTCTCGAACGCGCCAACCACGGCTGTAATGACGTGGGCCGCACCACCGTGGCCTCCACGACAGCGGCGCATTAATACACAAGTCTCGCCTCATTCTGGCATCACGTCTCTAGAAACACTCCCTCCGAACCACTTACTAAATGTTTCTAGAGTTTCAAACAGCTCGAAAACTGTTTTCGAACAAAAGAGAAGCGGTCAGTAGATCTCTGCGAAATTCCCCGTAGGCTGTTCACGCGAAACTGAGCCCTAATGGAAGCTCTGCTTAAGATCTACTTGTATGCACGTTGGGTATTCTTCCACCTTATGTAAAATTAACACTACCACGGGCCTGATCGCTTTATTCATCCCTAGATAACGTGAAACTGTAAAATTTTAATAAAACTAATTGTTTTACAAAATTTCTAATTTTTACACATGCATACATTAAAAAACAGAAAGTAAAAGAAATAATTTGACTATTCACATGCAGTATGTTTACCTACACTTTTAATTCAGCGTTAACCCACGGAACTACTTTTCCTTCGACGCTACCAACTTTACTGTGCGCACGGCAGTCAATGTGCCCGTTTAAATATATCGAGGTATGGGTAGTAACTTATTTCAAATGCTGATTTCAGAAGTTCTCAATTTGTCGTGAACAGTCGTTATTTTGTAACATGCTACTAGACATCACTGTCCTGTACACACTTGAGTTCTTAATTTCTTTGACTACCAGCAACTATACGGTGTCAGATAGGCCCCTTTCACACGAGGCGACTGATAGCGACGAACGCTCGCCGTGATCAGACGTCTTTGCTGGACACAGTATTAAACCGCAGGCTGCCAGCGACGTCGCTGTCTATTCCCATCAGTTCGTAACATGGCGTCCAGGAATGTGGACGTCTTTCTGCTCCTGTTACTTCGTAGGAAGAACAAGCGCAGGAGAAGACGTATGCATGTGCATCCTATTTTGTGTGCAAGGGCAGGGAGAGGTCTTTACTATTACTCGTTTTCAAAAAAATCGTTTGACGAATTATTACAGTACATAAAATCACATATAACAGTTACTGATACAGTTCTTCCTCCAGAAGAAAAACTTGCTCTGACTGCAAGTTAAGTAATGAAAGTAATAAATTAAATGCGTGGTATAAATGTTTTACTATAATTTTACTCACATTTACATAGTTAAGATTACCTAACATTATAAAACAAAAAGGGCAATTTATTTTTTAAATCGTTAGTTGACTGACAAGGGACTACCAAACATGTGAATAATTAATTTTTATGATACTGATTTTTAAATATGCCATTTCCCTAGGGGCCATCGCTAAAAATCCCTTGAATCAGGCAGTAAGGGGGGGTCAACCATACAGCATATGTCAGTCTATCAAAAGTGATGATTTTCATGTTTGGTATCGCCCTTGTAAGTGCATAAAACTTACACGGAAGAGAAATGCTACACTGCCAATAAAAAGGGCTCAGAAAGTGTAAGACCATGTCACACACACCAGGTTGAAAATAAGAAAATGTTTGTAGTGTTCTAAACACACCAAACCACTATACTGGCTGCTTTCTGACTCTGCTGGTGAAGTTAGTCGCTGTGGTGGAGTAGAAGCAAGAGATGTCCTGCGGTGCATTACTCCCCGAGGAGTAGCTCGGGGGATAATGACGGACTGTGGAGCATGACGGATCATGACTGAGTTGTGAGACAGACTGAAGTGGGATTCCCAGACTGCTGCTGTTATAATATTGCAATGGTTGTGCCGACTGATGGACATTTTGAGCGTTTGAAATATCCACAATTATGTCCGATTTAAGTTTAAGCTTTCTTTCAGGGGGAACTGCACGCATTTCGGATACAGTAAAAACAATCAGTCCTCATCATTTTCACCCGAAGCTGTTTTTTACATTGTTATTTTCTTCTTCAGTACACGAATCAGCTCATCATCTTTGTTCAGTCTCTTCCGCAAATTTTTGGGCTATTTCCTGTTTTTGCTTCTTCCCTTTGTGTAAGGAACACATCTTCTGTTTCATCTTCATTTTCAACACTTGCATCTCCACCAACTCTATCGTCCATACTGCTTGCAGTTTTGTTAGTCACAGTTTCTGAGAAACGCAATGTTTCAAAATACACATATTGCTTCCGGCCTCTTGCCCCTGGACCACTTTTCTCTGTTTTCTTCTTCAGAAGTTCTCGGGAATAACATGTCCGGATACTTCTCCATTTCTTATGTATAGCTGTTGCTGTAACTGGCATTAAACATTCATGTTAGAAATTCTGTTCATTGCGAGTGTGTGCTCGCTCACCGGGTCTGTCCTCCCACCCCTACCCCGCTACTGAAGCCAGATATCGACGACGTGGTGGGCTGTCACGTCACTACCAACTGACATGTCAACGCTATGGAAATGTTCGAAATGTTCACTGTGCTTCGAGTTTGCGTGGAGCTGCGAGGCTGACCAAATAAATAGACATTTCTACGAGGTGGCAGGAGGAGAAACTAGAGGCTCCCTGGAGTGAGTGCGTTAGTGAAGAGATTTGGGAGGCTCTTAACAACGAGGTCTTGAGAGCCGATGAGGGTGAATGAGGTGAGTATGGAGCAGCGCTGGAATGAAATGGCGGAGGAAACGGCAGATCCCTGAGAAAACCCATCTTACCAGCGGCATAGTCCGGCACGATTCCTACATGCGAAAATCCGGGAGTGACCCGGTCGGGGATTGAACCCGCTTCGCCTTGGTGGGAGGCGAGCAGGCTAACCGCTCAGCCACTCATCTTAGGAGAAGGGTCTAAAAAATCTATAATTTAGGGGGGTAGGTGTGGAGGGTGGATGAGATAATAAGGTATTGCACAAATTGAGTTTTTAATCCTGCTGAAATAATATTTATGTAAAATTTTTTAAGGTGTTCTATAGCGTATTTTTAAAAATAATTACTCTATGAGTTTAGGTTAAAGGGAATTTTAAAAAAATTTCTTCAAGTCCCTCATAGTTAAAAATTACCTTGTCTGTCAGAGTTTTTATATATTAGTATTTTCATACCAGTACTAGTTTTGCAAGTTTTGTAAAAAGAGGAAAAATTGGGTTATGACTTGGGTATTTTCTACAAAAACCAAGCACATTCAACATCCTTGCATTTTGTGCCACCTCCTGATGATGACGGTTGTTTTGAGTGATCTTTCTCTGCTTTTATGGCAAGAAGGGAAAAGGAGCAAATCTGGGGAATCACACTGAATGGACGGAAGGACTGAGTTCTCGTCACGTGCTTCAGATTATACCTGTCTCAAAAGCCGGACATTTTGGAATACCACGAGAAACCGAACGGACGCAAAAAAAAATGCTTAGAAAGGACATGTCATGCTTTTGCCGGACGTATGGGGACGCTGGCTGGTATAACCTGCGACTTACGGGAAGCAAGTCGGCAATGTTACAATATGAGGGAATAGGGAAACTAGAGTGCCATTTAAAAAAAAATGGAACGTTCTCTCGACGGTGGGATGTGTAGTTGACGTAGGGGAGTACAAAGGGAGGTGGAACGAGGTCACTTCGGCGGTAGAGAGTTCCACTCGCGTGGATTCGGATGCGGACCCTGGACTAGACCGGCTCGCCGGATCAAAGGGAAGCGACAGCTGGTTACCTCGCATCTGCGTGCTCCCGATACGGGCGAAATAACAACGCCCAAACATTTCACGGTATTCCATAGCGTGTACTCTATGAACCAGTAACGTATTTCTTTCTTTACGCTTGTACGCATGCCCCCGGCAGAGAAGCGTTTATTGTTGTCGATGCAAAGAATTCCGCGGTCGGTGAACATAAATATACTTTCCACGACTTTGTGACGTCCACAGATATTTTATTGAAAATTGTCGCGGTTTAATTTCAACTTGGAGCGGAAGATATGAGACCCGTTCAAAAAATTTGACTAATTTAGTTAAAAATGCGACATAGCTGTCAGTTTTCAGACAGTCGTCTGATGATTTCGTCTAAATTCGTTGGCGTGACTGCGGAGGAGACAGAAAGGAATTTTTCATTAAGATCGCTACGGTCCGAGGTATCTCGTTTCAGCAATAAAGTTCTCTCGTTTCCACCTTTCGGGTGGAAGGAAAGAGTAAAAGGAAACATTAGAAAATATATTTTTTTTTATACAAACCACGGGATGAATTCCTTCTACAGAACAACAGAGACATCGCCGCACGAGGGTGATCGAACTTTGAACCACTGCGCGTGCATCTCAAACGTTAGTAAAAAAAACTCGTATAGCACATGGCTACGGGTTGCCGACATGCCTAAATAAAATACTGCATTCCTTCAGAAATAATCCGTGGACGTCGCATTTAACATCAATTTTTCTCCACATAATTTGTAATGTGGTGTTAGCGATTTTCTGAAACAACAACTAGTTTTCCAATAAATGTAATTTGGCTGGCTGGAACAAATTATTATGAAAACAAAATCAACGTGCAGTAACGTGCAAAGGATGGAAGCTATTTCGAATTTTTCATTACTTCACCACGTTCCAGATTAATTGTAATGAAATACATTTTGAAATTCACTGAATTACAAAGAGTGTAAATGTTTTGACTCTGTTACTGTCATACTTCACGAGTAATTGTTTGTCCCTGCTGAAATGATGCTATGAATTATCAAAAGCATTCTCTAAATACCGTTTCGAACTGCATATGTATTATGTAATGGCAAAAACNTTCTCTAAATACCGTTTCGAACTGCATATGTATTATGTAATGGCAAAAACTAATTTATTAGCAAAAATTTTAAACAAATTAAAGAGAAAATTGAAGACGTCAGCAGTAGAATGAGCAAATGAAAAAACAATGAGAAACGTGACTCTACTCCCTATTTCCCCCGCCCGCGCTACAAACTGTGAGAAAGAACTCTTTGTGGAAAAGGGGACGAAATGTCCCATCCTCTTCATCTCGCCTGGCCTCTCGATGTTACCCACGTCTGGCATTTGCATATTCCGTCTCGTCCAGGGATTCCAATAAATAAAAAGGAAACATTCTAGTTTCTGTCCTGGATTCTCGGACGAGTCTTTGCAAATAGAAAATGTAGTTACACTCGGTACATCCTCCAACACATCACGCGAGCGACGGTAACATGCACGTAGCTGTTCCGTCCAGCACTGAGTGGCGGCAGTGAAGGACACGACTATCAGCGACGCGAGTGGCGGCAGTGAAGGACACAACTATCGGCGACGCGAGTGGTGGCAGTGAAGAACAGAACTATCGG
>NQII01003749.1:157890-244107 GCA_002778355.1 Clitarchus hookeri | reverse complement strand
ATTATGTCGTTTGACTTGAATCGTTTCAAAAACTACAAAATTACATTGAATTTATAAATCATGCATTTTTTTATAAAATTTATGTGATGGAATAAAAATGGTTTTTCGACAAAATTGTAAAATTTTAATGATTAAATCAGCTCTTTTATTTCCTGTAAATGTGGGGGCTCTACTTATGCCTTAAATGTTCAGTGTAGACATCCCACATCACATTTGTAAAGTGTTGTAATACCCCTACACTATTAAATTCTTTGTGGAGTTAAAAAATATATTTCACATTTTTTTTTTCAAAATGCATTGGAAGTAATATTTTTTTTTGTTACGTACATCAAAAGTTTAAAATATATAATTTTGATTTGCGATGCTTATGCAAACAACAGAGACTCGATATAAAGAATGCATCAAAAAATAAATTCCAAAAAATTGGTGTTAAATTGATAGAATAACCTAGTTAAAATAATGTTATTTACTTTTGAAGGGATTTTTACAAATTCTGAAAAGCAAAATGATAGTGCATTTAGATGGGTATACAGAGGATAGCCACTCCCACCACATGGTTATTGTGTGGGTATAAATACGAATATAAAGCATGCCTAATGGATGTGCAGTGAATGTATCGAGCAGGTTAACATTACTAATTAATATCTAGTGTACATATACAAAAGAGAAAGCAACATATAATCGTCATACAGTGGTTTTCTGCAATTCAAGTATATAGACATTGGATTACCCATGGTTATGTGAATCCTCGCAGGCGTATTTACAAGATAACCATTTTATATAGGTTAGTTTTCAGAACAGCTAAATTCCTTCAGTTATTTACGAATACCTAGTGATCAAAACATAATTTAGTAGACCATACACCTGGTAAAATGCAGTCTAAATATTAAATGGATACATAAATCATAAAAAAAATCTGTTTAAGTTATTAATATTCCATGGATTTTTAAAGGTTTTTCATATAGCCTGTGGATAACCCATCGATATTTCTAACATATATAATTAAATGCTGGATATATTTACATATTTTCCTTCGATATGGATATCCAGAAGAATATCCATTAGGCAGTTATACTATATTTGTCAGAAATATCAGTATCCTTGGTATTAGGTGGACATCTGGAGGTAGATGGGACATCCATTTGATATTTGCTAGAGTTGTTTGATATCTTAGAGATGTGCCAAATGTACAGTGCGGACGTTTGATGTATATCATTTAGAAACATTTTGCTGTGTGGGATATTCCTGGTTTTACAGTTTCCAGGAAAACTGAAGATTTGAAAATGTCTTGGTCACAGCCAAACAATCCAACATATCTCTCACCATGTTTCAATTTCCCCTGGGGTCAATAAAAACAGAGTTTTTAACCCATTCTTAGTATCATCTCGCCATTAAGAGACTATTTCCAAAGGAACCAATCTTATACTAATAGTAGGAATTTTATTTTTAATACATAGCAATACAAAAGAATTACATTTCAGATTGTAAAGATAACATTTTTGTGAGATGAACTTAATTAACTTCATTAATTTCTTATTTATATACTTTTCAGAATACTAAATTTTTTTGTACATTCAACCACATTTATGAGATTTTTGAAAAGTAAACTGAATACAGGAATTAATTTCTCCTAATATTATTTTCTTCCTTAAGAAATAATTTTAACATGTCAGACGCTCTTAATTCCAATGCAAAATTCGTTTTAGGGAAAGAACGCCATCAATAGGCCACATGAAAATAACCTTCTGAAAACGTCTTCAAAATTAATAAAATTTATAATTTTGTTGCTAAATGTTGACATTACCTATTAATAGTCACACTGTAAAGAGATAAGTCCAAAAGATTTAAAGCTATCAAAATATTTAACATATATAAATGAGGTTGAATTGCACAATAAAGGAAACAAATCTCTTTCATGGTGCCAGAGAGTTCAAATGAATGAGCTCCTGTATATAAACAGTTTAACACAAGATACATGTCAACATTCAAAGTAAATTCTGAGATTTTGTTTATTTATTCGACCATTTTCAAAAAAATTTTACTTTTGAAGTAATTCTGCAAATGCATTAATAACATATTTGAAAAACAAACACGATTATTTTTTTATTATTACATGAAAATTACAGCTATTACAAAATGAGCAAAAAATAATGAAAATATCAAAAACGTATACTGAATTAGTCAGGCTAAAAATAATTTTGGACACAGTATGGCTAGATTTAACAAAAATAAAAAGTGTTGAAGAAAAGGCGACGTTATTTACAAATTAGTCACAGTTTTCAGAAGAATATTTTGACCCCCTTTCCTACTCCAGCTGAACATTTTCCTTGATAAAACATCTTGTTCGGGCAAAAGTCATTATATCTGGCTATCAAACAGAGTTTGTGGCGACTCTTAACGAATGCATAATACTATATTTTCCAACATTTTTTTCTGTGTTAAACATACGATGATTTCCGTTTCTCTTAGCAATTTCAGATGCCAATATATATAGATCTGTAGAAGTTATGCTGAACATGTATTCCTTGATGTTAAGCACATGGGAAATAAGTTAGTATTCTACTTCCGCAGGTAGATCAGCTGTATTGCCTATAAGTTTATTCTTATAAACAAAAAAACTATTCTTACCCGCCAAATGACTCTGAAATGTTGACAGTGATAAGTTCTGGCAATCTCTGTAAAGCTCATATCACCTTTCCGTACTGCAGTTATTAAGCGTCCCATATCTTCCTCATCCCAACGACCGTAACTACCCCCTGCAGCTATCTACAACATAAAAAGTATTCGCAGTTTTTGCAAATAAAATTAATTCGTGTAACATGGAATATGCCTGTAATATGAAAAATCCCTTTGTTTCGTAAATCAGGCATCCTGATCTAGCGATAACAGTCTGAATTATTGGTAAGTAGTTCGGAACCCAACAGTTATTGGTAATGTATGGACATTCTGTGGCACTTAGTCTGTTTTCCATCTTTAAAAAAATTGTCATAAATACGTAATCGGAATAAGATCTATAGAACTCAGATATATATTTAATTATGATACTATACAAGGATATAATATTTAAACATTCGCTATACAATACACACAAAATGTGCAAATAAAGCTGGAAATGTCAAAATGGCCACAATATCCGCTGGTTTTCCTAGGTATTCTATATTACAAGAAACGCTCCTTATTCATATTCCCAAGAAAAAATATGAACCAAGAACTCATGAACAAATCTCCAACAGGGTCCACTATGACCCGCCATCCTTCCAGCTTAAAATAATCTGGTATATAAATAGTTTGTTTCAAATGTTTCTTCAGCATTACTAAACCATCAGAAGAGATCGCATGTCTTGAACTTTTGGACGGGAATTCATCTCGCCAGAGTAATACTGATGTAATAAACATTGCATCAGAGAACAATATGACAGTACTTTACCAGTATAAAACAAAAGTTCTTCCTTACACAGTGGCACCCGGCGCTGGAGTCGAAGCCGGCCGGCCACCATTTTGTGATGGCATATGGTAGCTATATTTGGTCCAGGTGACATTGATTTTGTGCCCGTGAAATTGACCTCGTGCTCGGGATCTTGAATGGCCTTGAACCCAAAAAATCTCAAAAAATCCAGAATATTGCAACTTGGTTTTTATTTTCCATAAATATCTACAAATACAACCAATAAAAATATTTTATATTTTTAAATATGTAAAGACTTACATTCACCAGGTATGATGTATGATGGTGGGTGGAGCGATAGCCTACTAAGCTCCCGGCACTAAGACCAGCACATGACAGACCCTCGCCAATTTTTATTGTCTGTTTAGTCGGCAAGCCTCCACCCATAATTGTTTTCATTGTTTATTTATTCGGCTCTCCTCCAGCCACCCTCCTCCCCATACCACATCTACTGGCCATTGTTTTTCGATAATTGTCTGCAAGAGTGTGCTGACAACTCATGTTATCTGTATCGCCTGATAGAGTACAGTGGTAACTCGTGTTTCAAGCATCGGTCACCAGAGAGCATGCTCATTTCCTGTCAGCAAGAGTGATATCGAAATGTCCCGAGTGGCGACGAGGTTCATACCCAAAAAGTACGAAAATTAAAATATTAACTTTTATTTTCAACTTATTAAGTATACTTATATCTAAAAAAAATTGCATGATACATATTTTTTTATAAGGCAGGAAATGTTTTTTCGGCAGTTCATAAAACCAAATAAAACACAACATATTTAGAAAATTACTGTTATTTGGTAAGGTACAATATAGGAAAACGCAATTGAAAAGATGCATATACAAATGAACATTAACTGAAATCTTCAGTGTTCACCACTCGATGTCCGCACTGGCGACACAGGAATCTTAGTGGGCTGGGAAACCCTCTTGACGTATGTCCGACCATTATGCCGTTTGAGCAACTTCTCGTCGAAATACTCATCTGAAAACTTTTTAGGTTGGGTATCCTCTGTGTACATTCCACCTTGATAGGAAAATTATTTGCATACTCGAGAAAGTAGTTCCTCGGAGCATAGTTTCGTATACGTTGCACACAAAAGAGTCCGGTACTCAAATTCAATGTGAACCCGTTCCCGAAGTTTCCTTTCTCTTTGGAGATACTCACCAGGTCGCCAACCTCTGCTTCAGATCTGCGAGGATACCACCTCTTCAGATTAGTACGCACAGTTGGACGCAAGGATTTGTCTTTCACATTTTCTGGCTTCATGTGAGTGGTCGAGTGCACCTAAGAATGATATTCACATACGAGTAACGGGAGTATATACAACCACTTGCAGTTGCCACTGGCAGCAAAATGCCTTCACATCTTGCCATCAGAGTCATGTTAAAAATATCGACGACAGATGCTTGAGACTGCTATATGTGGGATGATGGTTTTATGTCATGTTTCTTCATCACGGCCTTCAATTTCGCATTGTAGAATTCCTGATCTGGTCGGTTTGAAGATTGGACAAGGAACGACCTTCGTGCAATGTATGCCATCACTTTCGCTGCATCGATTATATTCTTCGACTTGACTCGCCTGGCCCAAGCGAATTTTCTATGGGAACCGATGACAGTCGACATATACGTATTTGTAGCTCTTGTTGAACCAGGTTTATGGTATAATCTCCACAAGATTGGAATGAAATAGTTTGTTTATCCCACGCATCACGACTTTGCGCTGGCGGTAGTTGGATGTGGTGGGTGTATGTAGTTCATGGGCGATTCACAATCGACTAATTGTATGTAGTCTCCCTGCTTTAGTTCTATGATTATCAAAATTATCTCGTTAGTGTGGGAGTAATTTACAACCCTTTGTGAAGCTACCAGCAGTTTCGTTCCTTCTACCAGCTCGTTCAGGTCGTGTCCCAGAATATGTAGTTGGTGTTCTTGTCGTCGTCTATCTTCTTTAAAACTTCCCAGCTTTTCAGTTCTTATCCACTGCACTGAGAAAAAGAAATGGATTAAAAAAAAATATTTAGAGAATACATATTTCTTAGAAACATGATATGTGGCATATATATATACTCATATATATATATACACACATATTGACAAAAACCAATTTATTTGTTTGTTAATGCTTTATATTGGTGTTATAAGAAAATTTTCCGACCATTTTGTTATAACAACCGTTTCGTATATCGCCACAGACCTGGAGTACTATTTAACTGAAAAACGTGTTTTTTTGTATTCATCAATTTTACATAATACGGTTTATGGAGACACATGTTTATTTTACATATATCAACCAGAGATGTTAAGTAATTCATATGGTTGGTGTAAATGAGGCAATGTTTGAAAGTTCGTTTTTGACTGGTTGATTTGAATGCAATATGTTTGGACGAAAAATACCTAAGGGGATTCGTTTTGTGCTCGCAATTTTCATCGTTTCTGTGGCGTTGGGCGGGGTTGGGCAGCGAAGCTGCGTTCGTCCTGTTTTATTGGCTGTATCGAAAATGAGCGATGACGCCGCGGAATAATTTCTGAGGAGTTGGGGGTTTGAAANAGAATTTCTGAGGAGTTGGGGCTTTGAAAAATTAATACAACAGTTTGCATATAAGTGTGGTTATATTAAATATTGTGAGCCCGAACCATAAGATGTGCATATAACCTCTAGGTTAATATGTGATCAACTGCGTGTTCTATCGAACACGTTTCGCAAGTTCCAATTAATTAATTATACATATATTCGGCAATTTATATTATCAATATTTACGTATTTATTTACTTGGTACTACCAAATGATAATCTAAACACGCTCAATTACACTGTGCCATGTTTTAGATACAGGTTAGGTTTAGTCCCACATAGTTTTATTATGAATTCAACATTATTTGTTTCGTCGCTGTTTTTCAGGATTATTTGCCTATATTTACAGCAGCCAAAATTAATTTCACAAAATTAAAAGTTAAACAACACCTCATGGAAGAAAAGCTTATTAAGTAGGCATTATTAAAAGATGGATAGATATTTCGGTTGATGCTTAATTCAGTTGTAAATATTATAGTAAAAAACTGGGTAATATATTTATAACACAGTTACACTTAAAAGTTTCAGTGTAGTGCAACATTTTTAAGGTATTTTTGTCACTCCCTTAACAACGGGACGTAATAGCCCAGTTACGTATATTTTATGACGAGGTGGTATAAAGTACAATTTACTATATAACTTTATGATTTTCCTACACCCTGCATTTGGTATTATTGACAGCGCAATACTTTAATCACCCTTTCTCATTAATGGTAAATGCAAGTGTGTAAAGAAGATAAAAATAATAAAATTATTATAAATAAAAGGAAATATCAGTGAAGTAGGCATGCTCTATAGGTTTGAAGTAATTGTTCTGTAATAAATCCGTTTAATGTATGCCTGCCAGTAAAAACTCAACCTGCCATGTGTTTTGTTGAAGGTTTCTGGTAATTATCTGATAAAAAAAATTTGGAAGAGAATTTTGGGATAATATATCTCTAATATAGCTATTATAAATTTCATGAAATTTCTAAGATTTATACAGAAAAGGAAATATAAGCTATGAAATAGTCGAGGTGTGCAGAAATGTAGTGGATAATCGAATTCAATAAATGAAATATTTTAAAAAATATTTATAGCAATAAACTAGCACCAACAATAATAAGGCTTAGTAGCCATGTTGTAAAGCACAGGCAGCTTTGCTCAATTGTAATAGTTTCCTCAAAAACTTTAATTCAATTATGCAGCTTCCCAGATTTCCCAATAATTTGTATGATGTATCAAACTACACGCACTATGAAACAAGAGTAGGAAGGTAAGCTATTGCTGTTTTTGAAAATAAGAAAATATTATAAGTTAAGGCAGTTAAAAGATTTATAAGGATGATGGAAAACGAGGACTCAGGAAGGCGATGGAGGGGTAGGAGGATGCCACCAGCTAGAAACTTAGTAGCAAATTATTATTACTTAGGCATAATATAGGGTGCACAATATTTATATTTACAAGTAGGGTACTGGGCTACAATTTGTCTCACATTACTTTCACAATTTATTTGATCTGGCACTAGTTAAGCCAGTATTCGTAGAACACAGAATAAATATCTACCTTCAGTTCAATAAATTTAATACTAGGAATGATATTTTTGAACTCACTGATGTAACCAGGAAGCACATANGATCTACCTTCAGTTCAATAAATTTAATACTAGGAATGATATTTTTGAACTCACTGATGTAACCAGGAAGCACATAGCTCTCAATGCGTACTTTATGTAAGTAGCAAATATTAAAACATGGATATGCTGAAATCCAGAAAAATATGCAATCCTAGTTGAAAAATCAAGAAGCCTACAAACTCTTAGTTTAATGTAGCTTTTTCACATATTACAAGGGTATTGCATTGGCAAAAAGTGCATCTGGGAGGGAAGGAAATTGCTTATATTTACACTCAATATTTAAGTTACAAGAATGCATATAGAATTATGGTTCTGCTACATTAGCAATCTATTGGGCAAATTTTTCAAAGCACCTATCAAAAAAATATGACGAGCAGGCATGAACCATTTGAGCCACTGCTGTGTCGAGGGTAACCTATAATGATGTGAGGGAAATATCAAATTTCTTTCAAAAAGGTTACCATAAAGACTATTGTCACCAGCATAGAGTATGATTTTGTGTTTAGTATGATTTTGTGTTTATATAAATTTTAAGATTGGTGAAGTGTATTTCTGAAGTATTCATATCAAACAAGTGATTCTAGTGTAATTGTAGATATTCATAAAGGAAAATTAAGTGGCTCATGTCATTCAAAGTTAGTTGTTAAATTTTTTTTCTTTTGCGGTATTTAAAAAGAAACACAATCTGTCAGNGTGGCTCATGTCATTCAAAGTTAGTTGTTAAATTTTTTTTCTTTTGCGGTATTTAAAAAGAAACACAATCTGTCAGGTGCATGATACGTGAGAATGAAAAGTCTAAGTTTGACTTGCATATTAATGTGTACTACTTAAAATGGGTGGGCACATTTTTATAGTGTGGGTCGAGTAGAAAGGTGTTCTGTATTTAAACCAAAAGATTAAGGATTTGGCGATAGTGCATTCAATTTTAATACCCTTGGAAAGAGGTATAGTGTATAGAATATAGAAACCAAAATAATAATAATAATAACCAAACGGTTTAGCATATCACTTTTCTTTGCATTAACTGTGACTTCACATTGGTACCTAGCATTGGCTATTTGAAGTACATAACCTTTCCTTGACCAAAGATATCCGGCAATTTGTTTTGTATTTTTATTTTTATTAACCTAATTATCTTATATCATGTAATGTGACTATCAATTTAATTTTTCCTATTATTTTTACCATACAATTATATCTGGTTTTCATAACTTCTCCTACTACAAAGCTGAACTATGCAGTAGGAATTCNTTTCATAACTTCTCCTACTACAAAGCTTAACTATGCAGTAGGAATTTCAAAATTCCTTTTATGGTTTCAGTGATGCGTCTGTCACCAAAAAAATTTTTGCATGTGCCCCTAAAATTAATTTTATTAAAAGCAATCCTGTTAAAACTGCCATGTGCAATTCACATTCAGGCATAAAGTTAATACAAATGCTTTGACTTAGTATTTTATCATTTATTCAGTGAATGCTTGTTAATGATTGATTAGTAAAGGAAAGCTTAATATATTTTGTGCCTGAAAGTCTCTCAAAACTAGTATCAAGTAGCTTTGATATTACTTTTGATAATAGGGTTTATTAGTAAATAACCAACAATCATAACATTAGTTCCATGTTTTTTTACTAATTAAAAATAATATGTTGTCAAAAGGTAGAAAATTCTGTTTATTTGGGCATGCAAAAATTGCTCATTGTGGCAATAGTGTTAGGAACTCATTTAAATGCCATGTGGAAATCAACCTATTTCTCCCTTTAGCATTCACACAGTAAAATAATTACATAATTTGTGTCACATAAAGGTACAGTGCGTATATCAGTATCCCTAAAGTTGTAAACAGAATTGTAACACTGATATTTGCACTTGCCCTAGAGCTATTTTGTTAAAAACACATTACTCAAATTTTTTGCAAATTTTGAAAGATAAGTAATTGTTTTTTTTAGAAAAGTTCAAATGTGCCACAGTGATGTTGAACTCCAAATGATGCCTAAAACTATTGGTATGTATCCTGAAAAATGTTTCAGGTAGCTTTATAAATAAGATAGATGGTGGTAATAAAGCCCAATCCATTACTTTAATATTTACTGTCTGTTTTGTTTGGTGTAGGCCAACCGGTGTATGTGTGTTGTCTTCTCTATTGGCAAAAAGTCGTTTTCAGTGTTTGGTGTGTAGCCAATAAAAAGGTTAAATTTATATATATTTTTATAATCTTTCTTTGGAAAGCAGAGAAAATTAACTGAATTCTTTGTGCTAAGGTAGCATTGAAGTAATATATGTATCTAGTTATGTATAAAATAAGTAATGCAATCGCACGGAGTTTATATATTGTGACCAAGAACAAAATATTCCATTACCTAAAATACTGTATGCGTGCCATGAAATTGGGCTTTTATAACCAAGCAAAGCATCACATGGCTATCCCTGCTATTTTCGTTGCCAGCGAAATCTATACAAGCTGGAAACACTATCATCTCCCACCTTCTGACATAGCCTATGCGCAACAACATACGTGAGTAAAGTTATTGAATTCTGAGAAATGGCTAAACGACATCTCAGGACATTTTTAACAGTCTGAAGTGCACAAAACTGTATTATTGTAAATAGGCTTTACATGGCCCCTTACCCGATAAAACATTATATTACGTATGTATTATTTCCAAGAACTTAATGTACTGCTGATGCAAGGATATAATTTGTATGTTAATTGATTTGTGTACCATATCCCGGGTGAATATTTTCTCATTAAAATTTAAAATATGCATTGCATATTACAGGCTCGATAATAAAATACTGCAGTGTTGACTAAAGCTATGTTTAATAATTACTGTACACCAGTCTGTATTTTATTTTCATTGCAACACATGCAATAACATTATTTGCTTCACAACCTTCAGGTGACAGTCATATAATATTTGCAAGAATGTGGAGACTGGAGCCTACCAGGCGCTGAAATGTGCTGCAGAGTATCTGAAATACTCGTTTTTGTACCAAACTATTAAACATGCGTCCAATGTTCTGATCTACGAAAATAATACACACATCAGACGAAGGCTGTTGAATGCTTTCAAGACGTCACGCAAATTAGAAATACAATTACATTACACTCTAAAATGACTAAAAACTGTTTTTTCGAAGTACTTTATCTCAAAATACACGCGTCAGATACACACAAAACTACTCAAAGGCCCTGCATTGAACCTTCCTAGAGACTTACCACCAATAAAATAAAAGGGCTACCACGGAAAATCCCATAGGTACACGCAGTGTGACGAGAACACTGCGTGCCAGTTAAAAGCCTTGCGCTTAGCGCGCGTCGAAGAGTCGCCCTTATCGCTTCCGCGCTTCTCGGCCTCAAACACGGGGAAAAAAACGCTAGGTAGGTGGGAACCTTAAGCGTCTATAAGGGATAAAAAAAGGTAGACATGGAGCAGCGCCGTAATGCAAGAGCGGAGAAAACGGGAGATCGTGAAAATCCGCTGACCAGCAGCATCATCCTGCACGATTCCCACATGCAAAAACCCGGGAATGACCCTGCCGTGAATAAAACCATGCCAATTTGTCGGGAGGTGAGCGCGCAAAGAGTGGCCACAAGCATGTTGTATGATCTTGGCCTAAATGACCAGATCATTTTAATATTTCCACCTGTTTAGAGGATGATGCCTCTCTATTTGGAAAGTGTAGGAAATAATTTCTTCCTGTATGCTGAAAAGTTTGCAAATATTATATTCGTGCATATTTTCATAGCGGCCCTGACCTGAATTTTTAAAAGCTGGGAATGTCCTTGAATTTTTTCTGGCAATGAACTAATCGAGGCGTTTAGGTGTGCGTTGTTTGTAGACAATTAATACAGATTTATACTGCAATATTATGTTTATAGTTTGTTTTATGGCATACATTTTAGTATTAATGATGCAAATAATTACACAAGCATATATTTTAACCACATTTGAATGTGTGAGACTTGATTTTAAAATCTCTACCGGTATTCAGCATAAATCATTTAGCAAAATTCGATACCTACCAGAATTTTTTTATGTGGTGTTTTAACTTTTGCTGCATTATTTTTTATTATGCTCATTATATGCAGTATTAATGTGTGCTTATAGGCATGTACGAACAGATTTAAAGTTTTGCACATAATTTTTACGATATACTGTTAAATAACACTAAATGCATTTTATTTTCAGTGCTTGTTTTGTTTTGATGTCAAAATTTTTAAACAGGTTCAGCATTCTTCCCAGTTACATTCAATCCTCTTGTGTTCCAATCGAATTCATATTACAATACCAATTACGCCTAAGTTTTGTTTGTTTGAGGTTGTGGTTTGAGGTTGTGATTTCAGATTGTTTCAGAAGTTTAAACAAGCAGTTTGTCATCAAATCGAACTAATTGCTTATTCAAATGTTAGTATGTGTTGGAAAAGTTGTAGATTGTGTCATTTATGAACTTTTGTAAATTTTTATCCAGTTAATTACAAGCCCTAACCTATATAATAAAAGAAACAATCCATTTTTTTCTAGTATCAACAACTAGGTTGGCAGCATAAAATTTTCTTTTGGCATAGTCTCATTGTGTTTGTACTTTTTAAAATATATTTCTGGATCACTTTAAATTTCTTGTGTTTATTTAGGTCTGGAATTAAAATTTGAGAAATGCTTAATTTTAAAAGTGCATACAAAATTTTAACTTTCAGCGCATTAAAATACATTTTTTGTATGTTTAATAATTCAGTGTGATTATATATTTGTGATGTGCCTTATAATAGCCTGTGATACAAGCTTTCTAGCCTTTGTTCTATAATTTTCAAAATGTTAACATTTTGTAAATATGAATTATTCAAATAAATAATTCGTCAATATATCGCTCCTACAACCATATATCTGATTTGCCTGTTGTGCACGTGAAATGGCCATATTTGAAATTAATATTAACAATTATGGCTTCCAGGTACAATATCTCCCTCTGTAACTTTGTTTTAGAAGTCATTCCTACATGATGCATTGTTTTCTCCTTGGTTAATACGAGTATAAAATGAGAAAATCAATGGCAAAAGTTAACTATGAAAAAAAATATTATTTGTTTGCAATAATGTGACGATCAGCATTAAAGTCTTATGTTAAAGCAAAATCGCATAAAACCGCTTATCATTATTTCAATCTCTGAATTGATACTGTCCTTGAAAATTCTATTTTTGCCCTTGAAATCATAGGAATGCCCTTGAAAAGAGAAATTCTATTTGTATGATTAACGTTATTTTAAAATTCAAAGTGGTGCCATTTTATATACAAAATTTAAATTCCGTAAGTTTTTGAGATGTAAAATTCGGCTAGGCTTGCAAATTATAATTCTTTATCTCAGACACATATGCTTAGTTTCAATAACAAGTATCCAGGTGAAATGCCTCAGGGTTATGTCTCGCCACTAGGACTGCGACTGGCCCTCTCAAGAATGCAATATGCATTCTCGGGAAGCTGAATTCCTCACTAATTAGATCTGTAACAGTTGGATATTAATGCACACGATGTAAGCCAATGAAACCAAATATAGATTTTATGCCAAATTAACAGGGTTGTGCTGAATTAAACCAGAAAATATGGTCTTTGGTTTTCGAGTGATTAATATCTTAAATATTACAAGCTTAAGATAATAATATAATTCACTCCCATTTCCACTTGAATGAAGTAATTGTCTTATTGTTTTCATGAGAATGATGTAGATAAAACTGTTTTAGCAGTACTGACTCGAGTTGATGTAACTGAATTGATCCCAAAATTAGAGACAATGGCCTCTTTTATGGCTAAATTGGAAGAAGAGGTAAGAAGCCCAAAAAAGAAACAATTTCTGAAAATAGAGTACCTTACAACGGAGATATTGTGTGCCAATCGACATCCCAAGCGGTGTATGGTGTTTACCCATTAGCTCATGTAGACCTGGTTCACATTGAACGGGTGAGAGATACTGTGAATATTTCATATTTTAGTTTTCAAGATAACGCACTAGTTTTAGATACTCCCTTGCCAGAAGCGACAGAAACTGAAGTTTCTCAAAGTTATGTTAGGCAAGGTGGAAAAAGAAAATGCGTGACATCCGATACTTTTAGAGTGAACAATTTTTCACCGGCGGCTTCTCTAGATTTGATCAATCTTTTGAACACCAGCCCTCCAGGGCCATTCACTCTTGCAACATACAAAAAATAAAACGGACTTACGGGGAAAATAAGAGCAATTCTTGTGGATCTGATCTTCGCCCACATTTTCAAAGAACATCACACGTAAGTAATGCTTAAGCTATAATTTTAATGAACCAGATGGTTAGAAAGTATAATCTGTACAATATCATAGCCATTTTGCAGGGTTTTATTTACATATGAATGGTATGTACACCAGAATTTATAGTTGTTGCGTGTCCATCAAGAACTACGAAAAAAAAACCAAAGGCTCTTTACATATAAGAAGGCTTCAAGATAAGAAAATCGAGAAGAGCACATCGATAGAAAGGTATGTAGTTATTACAATTCGATTCCTGGGATTACAGTGACATCCTTTCCACTATGGAAATGTTGGTGTTATAAAAATAAATAGACCAACTCAGACACTCATAAATAAAGCTAATCATAATGTCGTATACATACATAAATAGTATACATCGGAAGGAATGTTTTTTGAGACCGCATTTATGCTAATTATCAATGCAAATTACATTTTTTTACCACCTATAATTGCTTTTTATAACAAATACTAAAACACAAGAGGCTGAAAATCTTGGATCTATTTGGCTAATTATTACTCTCATTCACATGCTGTTTAAAATACAAAAAGGTTTTATTTAAACAATTAAGCCACCACAAGACACTCAGCCCATGACCAAAAAAAATTAAGGTGCTTACTGGCTTATAGTAAAATGCTGATAGATGGAAACCTGGTTTCATAATTGCAGGGAGAACATTATCACTAATGCCATTTTCACTCCCAATGATTCTTTCTGGAATAGAAAGAAATTGTACGGACACCAACAAAGGACCACCCTTCTCAGAAATAAATTACACATAATTCGTACCACATTACAGTGTTCAAAAACAACAACAGGTAAGCAATTTTGTGTTTGTATAGTTGTTATATAATCCGCAAGAATCATTGATCGCATAAATTTGATTATTTGGCATTTACACAAATAATGTACATCTGATGCGTGCCATATCAACGTAGAAGCTCAGCTGTCACAATGCACACTATACCCCTCCCCCTCCCGCAAAGGCCCACCAAGCAGCCACCTGCCTCAAGACACATGGCAGCAATTAACGCCTGTGGCGAAGGCAGGCCGGAGCATACACGTGTAAAGGTTGCCTCGGACCCCCACCACCCCCTTCTCAAATTAACTGCATGGCCATTTGGACACGCAATGCAGAAACAACTCACACGGTTTGTCAGGACCACCGCAGGTCACCCCATTCTTCGTCCACCTACAAAAGCGGTGGCAAAGGTAGGAAGTAGCCTTTGTTCAGCACCATCCCCTTTCCTCTTCCCCTAACAAGGGAAGACAAGCATAAGGTTCTAAGGGGGGGGAGGTGGAAATAGTTTAAAAGCCAATTCGTGAGACGAGGGGGGATCAGTTGCGTGAGAGCAGTTGACCCGATCAGTTATGTCAGTTGCTTCACCGAGAGAGGAAGTCTGTGCAGCAGTTAACCGAGGCCGGGGAGATTGGACCCTGGCCGAGTCAGTCAGTCGCATAAGTCAATTAGTCAGTTGAATCAGTGCATCAGTGCATCAGTCTGGTGAGTGATATCGCATACCGAGGCTGGGGTTCGGGCTCCGGCAGAGTCAACCAGAGACAGTGTTTAGGGGTCAGCCAGATCGGGACAGACAACAGTAATTTCCCATGCCACTGGGCGCCGGGCAAGAGTCAGTCCGCAGAGACCATCAGTCAGGGACACCCCGTCACCAGAAAGCGACGAGCGGCATGTGGCGTGGCGCTCGGAAGGGCCTCACCTGGACGCGCATGGCGTCAGGCTTTGGGAGCCGGAGCGCGGACATCAGCCGAGTCAGTTACAATCCCATGCCGAGGAGGCAGAGTCGAGTTGTGAACTTCAATGAGGAGCACCATGTCGAGCGAGTGGGAGTAGGCCAGTGCAACCCCGCACCAAGAGCTGGGGTGGGGGCCTGCCAAGGGAGTCCTCACCGGGACATGGGAGTCAGTCAGCCAACACCGATGGAGGAAGCCAGTTGAGTGCAGCATGTCAACAACAGCCAGTCCCAGGACCTGCAACCAGGCCACCCAACTCACCAGACCTCAATTACTGCCAGAACAGCAACCCAGCAACGAATGCAAATAGGTACCCATATCGCCACTCAGGGACGTGTCCTGTCACCTAGTGTCCCGCCAAGCCGACGGAAACATAGCCAGAGCACTGTAATCAGCCCTTCAGGCCCAGAAATGGCAGGGTCAGTAATGTATGAGTTAATTCTCGGAAAAGTAGTTGCATTGCCGGGAATGTGTGTATGAATTCCTGTCAAATAAACCTGTTGAAACCAAGACGTGGTAAAGTCATTGTTTGATATACCCTCAACCTTCAAGGCACTTTATAGTCTGTGCCATCTAACATTAATTCAGATCCTATGAGCCACTCTGTATCACACAGGTGGGGAATAGCATCACATGTATTTCCATATTACTTGCTGTCTGTTTATAACACATCACTGCTGTCCACATTATATAAGGGAAGTATGTTTACGATCATGTTTCAGTCCACATGTATAGTTACATGGCACATTATGCCATTGGCCGATTTACAAATGGGTGTGTTCTAATATTTATGTCCATAATTACTGAATGTATTTCATATTATAATATGCATAACAGGTATTTAAGTTCAGTTTTGAATGCGTTTTAAATATATTGTTCTAGGAATGAGTGTGGGTCTTAGAATGGTATACATGTTACTAAGACGAGTAGTCCCTCACGCCAAGATGCTCCCCCCATTCAAAACCTATTCAAAACGTCCACAAAGAAACGTTTCATCTCCAAGAGCACCAATGCCTCCATGTGAAGATGTAATGGAATGGTAAGTGTTTTCTTGTGGTAAGGGAGGAACGTGGAGGAAGAATAAATATTTTCAGAAAAAATGACTCCCTATTTAAAATGAAACATGTACCTTGGTTGCAACGTTCATGTTAACTTCTTGTTTTGTTTTATTATTCTCAAAATTAAATATTTTTACTTTTCCGAACAGTTCAAACTATTTTTTCCAGAGTTTGTACTAATGGACATCTTCGGTACTATCAAATGTAAACGGCACTTTCGTAATTACGTTGCATGTATATAGGAACAATCTAAATGGATACTGGACAAAGATCATACCATGGTGGTTTTAAAGTAATTTTCGTTCATAGTGTTTCTTTTTGGTGTTTAATGTTGTGCAACAATTTTTGCAGTGATTAATATCTTCCCGATTTTCTTGTTAAATCCAGCACCAGTGACTNTGCAACAATTTTTGCAGTGATTAATATCTTCCCGATTTTCTTGTTGAATCCAGCACCAGTGACCCTTCCAAAGTAGTCCAAATTGAAGGACGCCCAATTTTTGATCTTATGTATTTCACCAGACAGTACATTAAATTGACACAGTATTACAGAAAATATACAGGAGGACAATGCACACTAACATCTGAGAAAATAAAAGGACTTATCGGCTGCTTCACGTACAAATGTTTCATGTGTGATGGAACCAGAAATATTTACACTAATCCTTCTGAAAAGAAAGAAATTAATACTGCGTTCGCGTTGGGGGCTACAGCTGATGGCATAAGGACAAACTCTAGCTGAGGAAAGGTTTTCTGTTATGAACATGGCCCGACGACACTTCACCCACCACGAGAAATAAGTAGAAGAGCCAAGTCTCCTTCCATTTTACTGTTATATAATGCTACCTCTATCTATACATGCGTCTGGAAAGAATTTTCGTACCTATTTTCGGAGAAAGGTTGTACTGAACCGTGAAACCAAATTACTTTTATAGCTTATGCAAAGAAATATTTTTAGTACTAATACAATTAACCTTGAAACAGCCATGGTTTATTATTGATATATTTACTCCTATTAAACATTTTTAATCTTATTTTATTTCCTTGCTATTGATCGCATTATATCAATCATAAGTGTTTTCCTTCCAATTTTACAATTTAAGTGTGAAATCTAACGGGATAATTCTAAGCCGCTTTATCTTGCATTTTAAAGTGACAAATATCAACAAGCCGAGCAACATTGAAAGTGAGCATTATTAATACTTTGCGTGAATTTTTTCTGTTTGTTTTTGTGAGAAAGGTGGTTATAACACGTCAAAATTTGTATGCATAAGATGTAAAGACTTTTTTCTTTGAAATATATTTTCTTGCAGGTGTGGAAACAAAAAATTTTTACAAAAAAAGTCACCTGATGTAGGAGAAGAGAAAAGACTGGCGCACGAAAACGGTGACGTGGAGGAAGGATATCCTTTCATAACGGGCATTGTTGATGGAGCTCGGTGCAAGAGTTGAAATGGTCGCTGATATTCTTGCAAATGCTGGAACGGTAGGCGTGAATGACATAATAATGCAAATGAAAGATTTACGTTTACCTTTACCCGATAAAAGGACAACTGTACTTCGGAGAAAATTGTGGGGAAACACAAATTATGCTGATCTGTTCTAATGGCTTGGTGCGCCAGTTTTTATATTTACCGAATGACATAGCTTTTTTTAAGTAGTCTGTGGTTTAATTAAAGAGACCGGCGTACTGTTCCTTACATAATTATACAAATTTTATAAAATAGCAACTTACTCCATTTATTTAGTAACCATTACCCACTGTGTAAATTTAATTTTTTACATAAAATAATGGGGAAAAAAGGTTTATATTTAGTATAGAAAACTATGTTTTTTTATATTTCATCTCAAATTGACAACTGTTTCATAAGGTGTTTATAGGATTAAAGTATAAATAGCTGTTGAATGGGCGAGGGAGACAGAATTATCCTGAGGAAACCCTACAAGTGTTCCAAATACGGAAGTCTAGTTATTGCATTTTCGGGGGTAGCTATGCTACCACCTCTTTCCCAGGAGCAAAATTTTAAAACTATCGAATAATAGCGAGGTTAATTACGAAATCCTTAAAGAGCAGTCATGTTTTTTACATTAGGAAAACGAAATTTTCGAATTTGTTCGTGACTATTTGAGATTCAAAGATCCTGAAAGACATAAATAAATGAAAATTTATTCTCATTTACTACATTGAGGATAGCAGCTCACTAAGTGAAGTCATATATTAGTCAAGTGTCTACGGGTAGCGAACACAGTGTTGTTTCATAATAAATTTCAAAAATGTTTGATGTAATTAAATGTATCTAGATACGTAACAGGAAAGTAGTCTAAACACTAAATTAAAAATTGTATATAAAATGTGTAAATAAATACATAGAATTTTCGGTATTCGAGCCAAGTGTCTCGTGACCCATAGCTGCCGCAATTATTTTGGTCATATAGGCCGCTAATGTCTGACCCTTAATCTTCAAATAGGTATAAGATATATGGGACCGTTCTTTGTTCACATGACTAACTCTTAGGCGTCAAGAACTAATAAGGACATGACTTAGAAGTGCAGACGTTCAATGGGAGTCCGGCGAGCTTGATCTTTCAGAATGATCTATTACGACAGCCGCCATTCTAGTTTCCATTGACCTCTGACGTAGTAATTGGATGTTCACTATTCAAAAATCTCTAAAATTACAACTTATAAAAGAATAAGTAATTGTACACAGCAGTTACATCGATGATCGTATTTTAACTTTGGTGTGTGCTATAATAATATCAGCGATGCTGTGGTTCTCAAAGAACTACCTTCCCCGGTACCGTACATTTTCTGTTATTTTAAACAATGTATGTATAATGATGAAAGTCTTGATGAAAATGCTTTGTCACAAGAGAACTTCGCATTTTTATCTTAAAAGCTTACTATTTAGTAGAAAAGTTGTACAAAAGTTTGAAGAAAATTAATATAATTAATTTCGCGAGCCAGTAGTGGTCCGTTGACCACAGTTTGAGGACCGCTGCATTGTCTTAAACGAAGAAAAGATGTAATGCAAAGGCTATTCGAACGTTACTAAGGAAAACGGTTTTATATGTTTAAAATTGTTACACTTCGCTTCGAACTACATACGTAGAGTTAATAAGCTGAAGTAATTTTTAAATGATGTTTGAAAATGTTTTTACATGTTTTATTCCTTTGAATAATTGCATTATTGACAAAAAAATTTTCCGCAGTCAGTAACACTAATGCCTAATAATTTTAGTGTCTATAAAAATAATAATAAATAACATAAAATAAATTTTTTTCTATTTTGGGAATTATATAGGGAAGTGTTCAAATTTTGTCTCAATCATCAAAACATTTGGCTGTGGTGTTCACGCAATCAGCATATACAGCCATTTTACTGAGATAGTCAAGCTAGAGCAATATAAATGCATGTTGTCTATTTCTTTAATTTTTTAACCTGTGGCCGACTGCACTGCATCGTAATTTCCTCGATTGGAAGAAGTAATGTTCACTGCTGCTGACGTTCTTTTACACAATGATAGAGATGTGTAAACTACTCTTAAGTAAATCTAGCGTCGAACCTGGTTAATGATGCCATAACAAGGTTGAAACAGACTGTTGTCAATTCAATTTGTTTTCGATTACGTAATATTTCTCGGTAATAAAATGTTTATGGATGTTTTACACTACACCGGATATATCTAAGCCACAATCGTCTTTAAACGCAGTTGGTCGTATAATACATTTTCCACCAACCTTTACAGACATTTGGCTTCTTTGAAATAACTTATCAATAACGGTTAAAAGTTTTGACATCTACATCTGCATTGTCACCAAAGCAGGACGTGTATGTGACGGCCTGCTGTAATTACAATTCAATTTGTTGCTACAGTTTTTATTTCTCTGGTGGTGAAAAAGCCTCCAAATATTTTGCATTCAGTCTATAATAGTTTGTTTATTAATATATTGAAGTAAAATATCAGAAAAGTTTGGTAGAATGTTTTTTCCCCAGGCTTGCATTATTGGCAGGAGAACAGGGAAGATTCTTTACTTGGGTGTTAAGTACAAATTTTGTTACGTGTGTTCCACGACAGCAGAGTGTTCCCAACCAAAACAACACACGTGTAACGAAAATTATTCTGGTTTATTATCCGGGATGGAGCAAACGATTGTTGTAGAAAGACTTCTGCATTTGTTTTCTGAACATGCTGTATGGGTGAGGTTCCTAATAGGAGATGGAGACTCCAGTGTTTTTGCGAGTGCTAGGGAGAGGGCTCTTTTTGGAGACAAAATGAATAAAATAGAGTGTGCATATCACATCGTGCGAGGGTACACCTCGAAATTGCACAATCTAACCTCAAAGACCACTTTTGACTTAGAGAGGCGAAAAATAATTAGACAGAACATTCCTCGCCTCACAGCTGCGGTTCGTGGAACCATTAGAAATTCCGAAGGAAATATTGATAAGCTTCGGAAAGATCTACGAAACGGCCACCATCATGTTTTCGGTTACCGTTTGTCCTGTTGTGAATCATACTTCTGTCGACAAGATGAAACTGTTAATAAGGTGCCGAAGTTAGAGAAGGCGAAATTATTGGATGAGATGATTATGCTGCTAGATCCCATTGTCAGAAATTCAGACTGTCTCGTTCTGAAAAAAAACGACAAATGTACCTGAAAACCTCAACTCTTTAAATTGCAAACTGACAGGTGGCAAAAGAGTTGATCATGCAAAAGGATCACCATACAGACAACGGCGCTATGGGGCTGCTATAGCACACATGGATGGTCCATCTTATATGATAAGTCCTTGGAAAAGCATGACTGGAAACTATCCAGGAAATATTTGTCAGAAAATATGCGTGAGCGAGAAAGGTCTCGTTCATCTAGAAGATTAAATTTTAGTGGCGAAGGAAAATACCAATGCAAAAAAAGAACAGAAAGATCGACGAAACAACTGGGGACATTGAGTATGGTCCAAATGCTGCAAAATCTGATTTAGCTCCCCTCCCAATGAGCTTCAAAGCCAGATGCACACAATTTTAGGGAAGCTTTAGGAAGAAGCTGGTTCTCTGACGCCATGTTGCACATTAGAACGAGCTACCGTTGGACAGCGTGAAAATCCATTGTGAATGCTGGCAAGACGGCAGAGACTAACTGCATCACGATTCGGGGTTATCTGTTGTATGAGGAATGTTACATCTTGCCACAATATTAAAAAAAATATTGTTTGTGGAACCGAACTCTATTCACCAGCTATTATTTACGGCCGAGTTCACGAAAAAAAAGCCATATCCGACTACAAGAAAGAGAAGCAGACAACTGTAGCACCTTGTGGCCTATTTGTTCACCCTGAGATAACATACCTTGGAGCCAGCCCAGATGGAATTTTGGAGAAAGATAGCATTGTTGAGGTAAAGTGTGTGCCATCTATAGGAAGCATGTCCATTCGTGAAGCAGTAAAATGTAAGAATTTCTGCATAAAAAAAAATGAGAAGTTGCAAATTAAAAAATTACGATGGTATAGATACCAAATTACAAGGGCAACTCCGAAGATCGCACAGAAGACTCTGTAACTTGGTAATTTATTGCGACAGTGGAATTGAACAAATAAGGGAAAGTAACGACGACGAATTCTGGAAAAAAAATTATGTTACCAAAACTGCAGAGATTTTATATTGAATGCTGGTTGCCGGAATTAGCAGACAGTCTTATCAGAGGAGTAATGCGGGTCCGAGAGCCGCAGTATACACNAAAAAAAAAAAAAAAAAAAAAAAAAAAAAGTAGCAGTTGAAAATGAGACATTGTGAATATTGTAAATATAATTTTTTTTTTCATTTACGCAAAATAGTCTGTACTCTTTGCATTAAAGTCACTTATGACAATTTTAATATTTAAGTAATTTCAATGTAAGTAATATTGTTTATAAAACGCTTGTATTATGTTCTGTAAATGGTGTTGCAAATATCACGTTATAACCGATATAAATAATTATTTATGCGGTAAAAACAGCTTTGTTTGCCAAAATATATGTTTAGAAATAAACTTCAATGTTAGTATGTATGCATGTGTATATATATTTTTTTATTGTATAGTCCTTCATCTGCTTTTCCCCTGTTGTTCTGTAAATCTTTCATTTTTTCCTCCGTGTATATTTCATTTTCATGTGTTACAATTTTTATCACATATTACTAGTACTCGCCTTTCAAATGCAAATTTCATGCTGGAGGTACATGCCTAGTCATTAAATTTAACTCGTAGGAACACACTTTCTCAATGAAATCTCAAATAATGTGCCTGTGTCAAAAACTGTAAATTTCCCGTGTCAAAATCTGTCGTACAGTTCAAATGAATCATTTACCAGACACGCAAATCGATCGTTTCTGTAAAGCCTGGAGAAAAGAGTTCGTTGGAGATTTTCAAAATATACTACACTACACGTGCATAGAATTTTATATAAAAAATTCGGACTTTGGTTGACTAAAAAATTGAAGTTTGGATCTGGAAAATTAGTAACTAATCTCGTAGCTTTTTTTTGTACCGTTAGTATATTTTATTAGTTATACTTGCTTCGAATGAAGAATATATATATTCTAGTATGCTGACACGGTTACCCATTTTTGGCAAAAATGTCTGTTCGCCCAACCGGGATTTGACTGAGTAAGCCACTAGTAAAACTGATACCGAACAGGAGTGAAATTATAAACACGTACATCGGAGTTGAACAGCAAACAAGACCGTTGCCATTCTGTAACAGCTATTCGTCTTGTGCAACAAAGAAACATAGAAATCAAAATCGGAAGTTGTATTATAGATTTTAATTTATTGGTAGTTTATAGAAATAAATAGTAAGATTTATAACAATAGCAAAAATCATAGTCGACATATTATAATTACTCTGCGGAAAATTATATTGTAGCATTGATGTTTTCATATTATATTACTTATCCTTTGTTCCATACTTCAACCAATCGCCTGACCAGATCGAGTGCTGGCCACATACCAACCGCTACCCTTATTTACTCTACATTTTTTTATGTTTACGTTTTGGTGACGGTCGAAAATTCTAGTCTAAAAGGGTATTTGCCGTAGTTCGGCCTATTGTTCCGTGTTTTCTTCGTGTTGCATAGAATGGTGAGTCCAGTACCAATCCGTGTGACCTGAAATAGTTGTTTGAACAGAATGAGTATTTTTTTGTGTACACATAATTGACTTGAAATGACTACATTGGACATGTTACAGGCGAAACGATTGAAAAGCATATTGATCAGGGCAAGAAGAATGTTTCTTTTAAAAAAATGCATATGTATTGTAATCCGTTAAAGCCACGTTAACACCACGCCGTAATTGAACTGTATAATGCTATTTAGTTTATTTTGTAACGTAATTTATGACGGCCTTAATGATGTCAAACAATAGTTCGTAATTACTTTATCGTTAGAACACATTTCAGCATGTTAGTGTTTCCTAAGTTAGGCTATAACTTATTTATTTTACCATTACTATTTTGTTTACATAGCTGCTTAATTGACAACCAAAAATATTTAAGTTCACTTGTGATGATATTTTGTTTTATATTATATAAATCAGTGTTGTCAAAACAGATTATACACATTCTTTGATAGACGCAGTCACGCTGTGCCAATAAGGTCTCAAATGTGTTTAAAAATAAGTGAGCAATGCAGCCAATATGAATTTATAAGCTGTTTTAATATTCACATATCTTCGCAGCTATGCTGACCGTTTTTGTAACTACAGTACTTGGAAACTAGACAAACTGATGATATTGCGTCATGTTTATACATATTTTTTCAGTAAATATTGGGTTTCGTGTCTGCTGCCTGAAGGAACGGGGTTGCGGCCCGCTAGATGGAAACCTTCGTAAGTTCAGCTATCGGAACGCGGTGGGCAGCTGTCGTGTCTCCGAGGTTTTGGCAGCTCATCCATACCAGTGATCTGCCGCCACAATTATTATAGCCTGTGGCAAACATTAGATGCCTCCTTTGCCGGGTGGATCGTCTAACCGCGTTTCTTTAGGCACTGGTACTACATGAGGGCGACATTCCCGTCGGCATCCCGCTTTTGCCCCGGCAATTTCCTGTCCTTAGTTTGATTTCCTTGGCGTCCTGTATTTCGTTCGCTAGGTTTTAGAAGATGCAGACAAATGTATCGAACGAACCGCCAAAGGGCCCCCAGGGCGATGGGCTGGTAGAATCGTTTGGAGTACACCGGTCTGGCCCCGATGAAAGATAACAGTAATTAGTTTACATCCTAGTTCTGGTTTTAATTCATTAATTGAAATATAGACGCATTGCCTCGGTACCAATAATGTAATTCTGCTCTTTAGTCGATTCACTCGTATTTGTCAGCATGGTCGCGAAGCCGTCTTTATTCGTTCACTCTCTGAACTAATGTGTGTGTTGGCTTGGAAATGTTTTAGATAAAATATAAAAAAGTAGTTAGCGGCTAAAATTTATTTTGTGGGACATAAGGTATAGTTCTCTGTTCCTTATACAAGGACGTTTGTAGATGATTAAATTTTTACTTTTCTACGTTCAAAAATTATTTTTTTTATAAGAATTGTCTTTCATTTTTAGTTTGCTCCTGCGTATTTGATTATTTATCTAACGGCTACTTACTAACTTGAACGTACCTCCCGTTGAAGACCCGTAGAAATCTATGAGTACTCATACTAACAACCCCTAGTTAAGTTCGATTAATTCCTCTCATTGTAATTTAATGTTTAGTAAACTAACTCTGGCTACGTTCCCCAATCGGTTTTTGTCCTAAGCAAACACCAAATATTATTTTCTGTTAAAGCAATAATTCACTACTTCTTTAAAATAAAAATATTAAGTTCAAATAAAAAGAACAACATTTTCTTATTTCTGACATTATTATGCCGTTACTGACCCATACATAAGTATTTGAAAAAATATTCTAATTCAGTTTGGCCTTAAACAAAGGTACTTCGCCAACAGCGTCATATAACCAATTGCAAACTTTGGTAATTAATTGTGTCATTACAATATAGTTTTAGTATTGGTTTTAATAAACGTAGTTTAATTAGTTTTAGTTACAATTTTTATAATGTGGAAAAGTCTCATAAAAGGATAAAGAAGACCGTGGGCCACAACTGTCTGAATGTGTATCTTTTGATGGATAGCTCATCGCTTCCCGCAACGGACAATAAAAAAAAACGCAATTTATCTTTGTTTCATGCTCCTCATTTTTTTATAATATAACTTAGAAAGGAAGATTTAGAAAGAACACAATTCATTTATTGTAATGTATCTAATGTATGCCACGAGTGACTCAGATCCAGCAGCATGGCCTGTCACACTGCTTTCCTTTCTGAAGTATGAGTTGTGACGGTGACATGGATGGAATTGCAGTGAAGTATGACACGATAGAATGCAAGCTATTTGTGTTGTCCCCATGGAGTAAGCTGGATTTTCCCTTTACCCCTCCNCGCTTTCCATTATAATCTACCGGCAGGCGAAGAAGTGGGCGTATGTTTTGCTGTCGTCATCTCTCCTCGGAAGGCTGAACTACCTCAAGAGTTTTTCCAGCTTTGCTTCCGAGTCTTGACAACAGAAGCTACGCTAATTAATTCTTTCTGTGGTCTCTTGGCCTTAAAGTATTTGTTCGCCGAGTGTGGAGAGAGAGAGAGAGAGAGAGTGAGAACGAGAGAGAGGAGAGAGAGAGACTTTCGAGCTACTTTAGAAATGAAGAAATATTTAAGCCCATTGCTCGCCGTCTTAGTACTCAGCGAGGCTGATAGAACACCCATAGCCGTAAAAACCGAAATTGACAATACTGCTGAACCTACACTGTTCTAATATTTGTAATTTTCACAGATAAATTGTTAGCAATTTTCCAAATTTTCTTTCGGTACAAACATTTTTCTTGTAAAATTAATCGTTTGTAAAAGTACAAGAGCTGTGTTTGTAATGGACCTCAAGAAATGTTTGTACTGTACTGACCCGTACCCACGAGCTCAAGCAAAATGCGAACACTCAATAACGTAAAACCGTATTAAGTTCTTTATCTAAAAAAACTCTATAGGGGTTATGTAAAGTGTAGTTGCATGTAAAAAGAAGTGCATTATAAGTTTAAATAAATTAAAATACTTGACAACCCAATCATAATATAATGGTAATTTTAAAAACACGCGACACAATTACTCATTAACTGGCAATGTTAATATTTTATATCTACACAGAACATTTTTAATGAAATAAATATGTTCTTAACCAATTAACTTCAATTATATTTTGTAGGTAATTACAGCTCTATTAAGCACAAAAATAATTTCTTATCTCGTAATTCAAGTTGATATTGTAGTTAAGGGTTTTAGGGTGTTACCGCAAGGGGCGTGGGTTCCAAGTCCCCAAGATGATAAGGTGTATTTTTTTAAATTAAATTTTGAAATAATTTTTTTCTGTTGTACATTACTAATTTCTACCAGAAAAATAAAATTACATGTTAATTTATCAATAATGTGAGTTGTAATACAAGTCTATAATTTGTATTATTACAAATATATGTTTTGTAGATTTCACAAGAAAACTGTTTGTAGTTCTACAAATCATTTTCTTGGCAACTGGGTTTCCTAGGATTTTCCTTGTAAAAGTAAAAAACAAGTTATAACATGTATGAAAAAGCGGAAACAATTANTTGTAGTTAAGGGTTTTAGGGTGTTACCGCAAGGGGCGTGGGTTCCAAGTCCCCAAGATGATAAGGTGTATTTTTTAAAATTAAATTTTGAAATAATTTTTTCTGTTGTACATTACTAATTTCTAACAGAAAAATAAAATTATATGTCAATTTATCAATAATGTGAGTTGTAATAGAAGTCTATAATTTGTATTATTACAAATATATGTTTTGTAGATTTCACAAGAAAACTGTTTGTAGTTCTACAAATCATTTTCTTGGAAACTGGGTTTCCTAGGATTTTCCTTGTAAAAGTAAAAAACAAGTTATAACGTGTATGAAAAAGCGGAAACAATTATGTGCGTATGGATCTGATGCGGATTTTCCACACGAAAAATGGTGCAGAAGAGAGCCCTAGATCACATAAATCTGTTTCGCTGGTATCAATAATCGAACGCATCATGTAATAATGATCCGTCATACGCTGTATAAAGACATAATTATAATTGTTTACTCTATCTAAAGTAGGGGATTACAAGCTGCATGGAACCACCGGGCTTCAAGAAAATTTCCTTTACAAGGAGCCCAGAAAGTTTAAGGATCCCGACTTTTTTTAATACATGATATTGCTATAACTAACGCATGCACTTTACCTAGTACTTGCGGTATGTTCTAGGTTTTTCTGAATTAGTGACGTCATTTTCTTGAGAGTACCTCACAAAATATGCTTAGAAGAAATTGGTTTACATAATGATCATTACAGAACGTTGGCCCAACATTAAATACGATACCAAACACCTACCGTTGAGTTTTCAAATTTTACACAACATATTAATAAATAAACATATATCATAGAAAAATTATGTAACACCTTGAAAAACATTTAAATTTTTTAACGTAAATAAAAAAGCCACTGTTTTTATAATTTGACATTTATATGTTGGTTGCACAACACTAGCCCAACAGAAGAAACATACCAATTACCAACAGTATGCTTCCCAACTTGTTACCAACCATTTACCAAACAATTGCAAGTTTAAAAATTTACATTTACAGTATGTTCTGGCTTTTTCTGATTTAGTGACATCATTATGTTGAGAGTGTTAAGTTATTTTACAAAATATCCATAGTAGAAATTTATCGTTGGCATATTACGTTGGGCCAACGTTGTTTTAATATTCGTGTTACAACCCAACGCTCAGCCAACCTTTCCAACCAAATTCCACCTGTTGGCCCAACGTATTTTGCTGGTGGGGACAATTTCAAGTCTCAAGACTGATAAGTATACGGGCGAAGATCTCAAAAACATCGACGTTCTCGCAGACCTCTTCATACTGAGAAAAATAAATGCTTATGTGAAACAAAATTAGTTTGACTGAAACAAACCGCAAATTTGGATTATGCGAAACAAATCCACCGTTGGTAGAACCAAATCAAATGTTTAAACAGATATGTTTGCGCTTACCAAANAATGTTTAAACAGATATGTTTGCGCTTACCAAACTGAATTAGTTTTCACTATTAAAATTGGTGTTATTCAAAACTGTGATTGTTTGAAAGAAACACACATAAGTTATCCAGGTAACGACACAGTTTGTTGCCTGAAACATATCAAATTTGTTTGAGCGAACAAAATTTGGTAACTGCAATAATAAATTGCTAATTTACATGACCTTTATGTTTACTGCAACATGGTGTATTATCAATGCAAATACTATTGATGTTTAGTTCAACATACTCTATTGTCAATGCAAATGTTATTGTTGTATACTGCAACAGATATTTTCAATGCAATACACTTTTATGCCAAAAATTCCTTCTTGTAGGCAACAAAGAATGCACGAATTTACTGAANGATATTTTCAATGCAATACACTTTTATGCCAAAAATTCCTTCTTGTAGGCAACAAAGAATGCACGAATTTACTGAATCTTACAACAAATGAAAGTAGTCAGTGAAAGAGGATATATGTGCAATTACTATATGTAAAGGCTATATACACTTACCCACATACATACTGTATATATTGCTTTACCTACTACATGTTAAGAAATAGTTCTGCAAAGCACTTATTAATAGCAAGATAAACACACGTATTTCTTTGCTGTTGTCTTGGACTACATCCACCATACAACCACCACGTCAAGAAATATTCGGTGCAGATTCCTCATCAGTAAAACGCCTCACGTATGTAGATATTTTCTATAGCGTACAGAGTTCCATTATGGCGAACACTTTCATTAGTTCAGTATAGGTTCATCAATATTAAAGAATGTTTGCAGTTGTGTATCAGATTTCAGTACACACAATTAAATTACATTAAAAATTGTTGCGGGAGTTTACATTATGAATATGACATTAACTAATTGTTTTTACCGTGTTGCGAACTTCACAGACAATGTGTCAAAGTGCTTGTTTTTCAAAGATTAATTTTAAATGTGTTTACTTTGCCTTAAACAGCCCGTATAGCAAAGACGGGAAGCTTACGGTAACTAGNCAAAGATTAATTTTAAATGTGTTTACTTTGCCTTAAACAGCCCGTATAGCAAAGACGGGAAGCTTACGGTAACTAGGTAGCCAATAACACACTTTTTTGATTGACAGAATGCTATATTTTAACTATTTACCTATTTCTCACTCAAGATGCATTACTTTCACATAATCTTTCCTACAAAATTACCAGTTTGTTCTCATACTTGCAATTATGTATCTTACAAATCAACATAGTACAAGATACATGTTTAAAGCAATCCCAAATCTCAAGTACTTTTAACGTGATAACTTTGAAGAATACAACATGAGATGAAATTGCTACTGAAAACCACTTTTCACGAGTACAATATTTTTATTTTTAAAAAACTAGCTGTAGACGAACAAAAAAATAACAACTAAACCAGTCCAAGCCCTGCATTAATATATACAGATAAATAATTTCATTCTCAAATAGAGAATTAAAATAGAATATCAAACGCGGTCATCGGACAAAATTAACAGTTTACTTACAAAAACATAATCACTAATGACTGTATTAAACATATTCACTCGAATTTCCAATGTTTTCGTATAAAATTCATTCGCTAGCCACTTGAGTAGCAGGGATAGCTGGAGGAGTCTTTGCTTGGTTATAAAAAGTTCCAGGTATATTATAATAACGTATTTAACTACCAAAACTAAATTCATTTTGAAGCTATAGAAATTACTGAAATAATCATTTAATGCAGCCCCACATTTTCAGTTGGTGAATCAATATACTGTGTGAAGAAGTAGCTGTAACAAATGTGAAACGATTTAACAAAACTGTTAAAGAAAACTCAAGAGTTACTAAACAATTGTAAACAATTCCAACACACAGAAGCATGTGTTAANTAACAAAACTGTTAAAGAAAACTCAAGAGTTACTAAACAATTGTAAACAATTCCAACACACAGAAGCATGTGTTAACAAGGCGTGAAAATATAAACACCGGCGGGTACTTTATTAAACTCTTACAATAACAAAAATTTTACAATGTCATGCAGTCGCTCCCGTGCCCTACCAGGTAGCATCTTGTGGGAGGCTAGAATATATAGGTACTGAGAACACTGAACTATACTGAAGCTCAGAATGTAGTGTAGTGAAAGAGAAATAAAGTACATTATTGGCAGGTTAATTATAATAATGCATTTTTTAAGGTATTTACAAAATAGCAGACAATTACTGCGTTAATATAAAACAGGCGTTAAGATCCAGAAAAAGGAACATAACTATGTTCGCTGCCATTGCATATATAACATATAATTGGATCAAATAAATTATTATCAACCATAACATCAATATGATAATAGGTATATGAAAAATTAAAAAGGCTGCAGTTCTGCTTTAACCAACATGTATAGTGACGTATCTACTGTAAAGTAACTTACTACAGAAAACAAAATTGTATTGTAATAGATACCACTGCCCATAATTCTGAAAACTCTACTTCCATATACTATTTTTTCCCTTACTGCTGATGAAGATGAACAAACCTTCAGTATCTCATTGCTAGTCAGCAGTAACGGAACACCGACAAAACATGGATGTTAACAAAACAAAATACACACCTGGATGGAAATAAATATTTATCATAACTGCTTGTTCGGGACTACAGGTAGTGACAAGAATAGAAACCATAGATAATGGAAGTTAATGACGTCGTATCATTTTTTGCGCTGCAATATTGCCCCTTCTGCCTGAAGATTCATCCTACATGATGACATACGCAAAATTTACATACCGCTACACATTTCAAGTATTGTCAGTACACTGCGTGTGTTTCTAAATCACTTACTAAAATTTTTTTAGATGCTGAAACACTACTACAAGACCGTAGTCAAATTATTATCAGCACAATGGAAACAATAACTTACTAATTGTAACCCAGGTACAGTCAAAACACTCCTTTGAAAAGAGTATATTCAGGTAAATTACCAGTTTAATTCGGGAATGAATTAAGATTTATAAAATGGACAAAAAGATGGAATGAAGCAAAAATGTAATCACGTGACAAAATAAACACATTATTAACAAACATGTAATCACAAATGAATATTTTAAACATTGCCAAGAACTACACAGAACCCATTCACCAATTAATACTATTAAAGAATAGTTAAACACAGCGAGAAATTGTGTATTACCATAAACAATGCAGTCATTCACTGACCACTGGAAGTGAAACAAGCAGTGATATGTTGTGAAATTACAATTATTTCAAAACCTTCAATAATATTTTATAACCAACAAAGTTACTCATACTTACTGGCAATTATAGCAGCTTTAAAATAAAATATGCACAAAGGAAAAATTGGCAATAAAACTTTTCCAACTATAGGCTACAATTTTATTTTAAAACAAGCGACTAAAATTTTTTTTCAGAAATTGAATTCAGTTATGAACTGATTATTCAACTTCGTCCCTGCGTTCTAACAAGTTTCAGTAATATTGAATTGAACCAGTTAAATAACAGTGAAATGTATTAAATCTAATCCACTCCATTTGTAGATTTACACACTTTCATATTATGTACATGGAAATGCTCAACGTTTAATTCAGAGAAAATATTCAAAACCTAGTAATTCTTATCAGTTTTTCAGGACAATATAGGTATTGCCATCACCTGCTATGTATATTTAATGGTGTATATTTAATGGAGCAAAGTGAACCAAGGTAGTCAACAGCATGCATTTGCACTGTTTGTAAATTGAATCTCATACACATGCATGTGGNATTGTAACCCAGGTACAGTCAAAACACTCCTTTGAAAAGAGTATATTCAGGTAAATTACCAGTTTAATTCGGGAATAAATTAAGATTTATAAAATGGACAAAAAGATGGAATGAAGCAAAAATGTAATCACGTGACAAAATAAACACATTATTAACAAGCATGTAATCACAAATGAATATTTTAAACATTGCCAAGAACTACACAGAACCCATTCACCAATTAATACTATTAAAGAATAGTTAAACACAGCGAAAAATTGTGTATTACCATAAACAATGCAGTCATTCACTGACCACTGGAAGTGAAACAAGCAGTGATATGTTGCGAAATTACAATTATTTCAAAACCTTCAATAATATTTATATTGGTTGTTTCAATGAGTATGAATGACCGTTAATATGCAGCTTTAAAATAAAATATGCACAAAGGAAAAATTTGCAATAAAACATTTCCAACTATAGGCTACAATTTTATTTTAAAACAAGCAACAAAAATTTTTTTTCAGAAATTGAATTCAGTTATGAACTGATTATTCAACTTCGTCCCTGCGTTCTAACAAGTTTCAGTAATATTGAATTGAACCAGTTAAATAACATTGAAATGTATTAAATCTAATCCACTCCTTTTGTAGATTTACACACTTTCATATTATGTACATGGAAATGCTCAACGTTTAATTCAGAGAAAATATTCAAAACCTAGTAATTCTTATCAGTTTTTCAGGACAATATAGGTATTGCCATCACCTGCTATGTATATTTAATGGTGTATATTTAATGAAGCAAAGTGAACCAAGGTAGTCAACAGCATGCATTTGCACTGTTTGTAAATTGAATCTCATACACATGCATGTGGGCATTTAATTTTAATGTGTCCAGGGAAACCATNGGCATTTAATTTTAATGTGTCCAGGGAAACCATATTGAGATTAACAATGTTATATACATCATACATAACATTCTTCAACAATCCAAAATTTAGGAAATCTTCGATGATATCTATGTAGAAGGCACAGCCAGGTTTATAGATTGTACCTTTTTATGAAGCCCACGCAGTTTGGTAATAAATGACTGATAATGTTGGTGACAAAATATTCTTGAAAATATAATAATCCTTTACTGTGATTACAGGTATATATTCACTTGGTCCAATGTTAACATCAACAGTAAATTCCTTGTGTATTATAAACCGGAAGCATAACTACATATGTTTTTTTNACTTGGTCCAATGTTAACATCAACAGTAAATTCCTTGTGTATTATAAACCGGAAGCATAACTACATATGTTTTTTTCAAAGCCAAGGTGTGAGTTATATTTCGATGTGAACAAACATCGTGAGCACTTATCTTCATCAGCCTGTNGTTTTTTTCAAAGCCAAGGTGTGAGTTATATTTCGATGTGAACAAACATCGTGAGCACTTATCTTCATCAGCCTGTGTCTTACTTGAAATCGCATACACCACAATTGTAAAAGTTGTCCAAAATTTCTTACTCTCCAATGATAGTCACTCACTAAATGATGTTTTGGATTCAGCGTTGTTTTAACAGTCTATTATAAAGTGAATGATGCTCTGAATCAAGTGTATTAAGAAGAATAATTGATTCCCTGTTAATGTGGTGACTCATGCATGGATCCAAAATATCATGGGAACACAAGTACTAATCCCAAATATCACTTCCCTCTGGCACAATATCACTAACCATGAAACCGAAGTACCTTACGAAAGACAACATTTCTGATGAATACATGATTATATGCCCATTCTTAATGTGGCCACTATTCATCGGAGAAGGTTAGATTGCAAAGTTGTTAGTAATGAAATCAAAGAAATGTATTCTGCTGTTTAAAACAACCAAGTCAATATAACTACACTCCACCAAATACTTTATTATGTCTGCCAAATCATACTTACAAAATNGTTTAAAACAACCAAGTCAATATAACTACACTCCACCAAATACTTTATTATGTCTGCCAAATCATACTTACAAAATGTTTCTAACATGTCATGCATTATATCAGCTACTGCATTTGCAGTTCAATAATAACTTATCAAATTATTTCGAACGCAATTTTACTTTATGTATATCAGGATGCATCACAAAGGGCTGCGACTGCATCATAGTTATGTTTCTAAACATACACTATTATTTGTGAAAATTGCAGCATCTAGAAAGAATAACCTGACTGAATCCAAACAAGGAGGATGTGTAGGGCAGTGTACCAGCAATAAGTGATTACGATTGCAGAGAAATGGNGTTTAAAACAACCAAGTCAATATAACTACACTCCACCAAATACTTTATTATGTCTGCCAAATCATACTTACAAAATTTTTCTAACATGTAATGCATTATATCAGCTACTGCATTTGCAGTTCAATAATAACTTATCAAATTATTTCGAACGCAATTTTACTTTATGTATATCAGGATGCATCACAAAGGGCTGCGACTGCATCATAGTTGTGTTTCTAAACATACACTATTATTTGTGAAAATTGCAGCATCTAGAAAGAATAGCCTGACTGAATCCAAACAAGGAGGATGTGTAGGGCAGTGTACCAGCAATAAGTGATTACGATTGCAGAGAAATGGNGCCTGACTGAATCCAAACAAGGAGGATGTGTAGGGCAGTGTACCAGCAATAAGTGATTACGATTGCAGAGAAATGGCATACACATAGGCCCAGCATTACGCTCTCTTGTGTGACCGAAATGTCCATGTTACGCCAAGATCATTTAGTGAAAAGCCATCAAAGGAAGTGAAAACAAGTGCCAGTATGCCTCGTTGATGTCAAAGGCCGCCATATCAGTATGTTAGTGAGTTCGAATGGGACAGAAGGATCGGTCTCCAGGAAAAGGGTTTGTCATACCATTACATTTCGGCTCATAAANTAGTGAGTTCGAATGGGACAGAAGGATCGGTCTCCAGGAAAAGGGTTTGTCATACCATTACATTTCGGCTCATAAAGGGCATGCTGCTACGACAGTGCTACATGTGTGGCACCACTTGATAGAGGAGGATCTATACTGTAACGAGTGGGTACTGTACCATGCAATGTGATNGTGCTACATGTGTGGCACCACTTGATAGAGGAGGATCTATACTGTAACGAGTGGGTACTGTACCATGCAATGTGATCACAGCACGAGTTGACCACCATCTTGTCCGCATGGCCATAAATGGCAGTACAGCCTCGTCCACTGTGTTGGCTTGACTCTGGAGTACTGCAATGGGTGTATGTATACCTGTCCGTGTTGATGGTTCTACGCCGTCTGCTGCGGTCTGTACTGGTGGCATGCATGCCATTGCGTAGGCTTCCATTGTACAGAAACCACAAATGCCCCAGACTAAAATAGGCACGTTAGCGCCGTCGCTGACGTGCTGAGTGGCAAAATGTAGTGTTTTCGGACGAGTCCCGCTTAAACCTGTCCTACAATGATGGCCACATACGTGTTAGATGCTACTGTGGTGACCGCAATCTGGCAGTCTGCATTGTGGAGCGGCATAGCGAACAAGGCCAAGTGTGATGNTTAGATGCTACTGTGGTGACCGCAATCTGGCAGTCTGCATTGTGGAGCGGCATAGCGAACAAGGCCAAGTGTGATGGTTTGCGGCGCCGTTGGATGCAACATGCGATCTCGACTCCTATGTATTAAGGGAAACCTGAACAGCAACTGCTATATCAGGGAGGTGTTATAGCCCGAGATAATGCCCCTCCTTCAGGAGACTTCATATGCCATATTTCAGCAGGACAATGCCTGGCCACATGTTGCAAGGAATGTGCAAGCCTTCATCTAACGACTAGTATCACTGTTTCCCTGGCCTGCACGTTCGCTTGTCATGTTGCCCATCGAACACATCTGGGATATTGTTGTTCGGCGACATGTTCGTCATGGACCTTCAGCAACCACTGTTGATGAATTGTGGATTCGCATACAAACTGCGTGGAGGGAGATTCCCCGGGAACATATTCAGGTCCTCTTTGATTTTATTTCGCGATGTTTAGGGGCTCTGATTACAGATGGGGGCTTCACACCTTACTGAATTCTCTAGGACAGAGAGCATGCATATTTTTAGTAATCCCAACCAATTGTGTATTATCATGTACCTAATCTGCGGTACGAAGTTGATTTAAATCACATGAATCCTTCTTGGTGTTGAATTTTTTAGAAACGTTATTGAAATTTCATCTTCAGTCACTTTCTCTAGTGTGATGGACTTCGATTCTCTGCAAAGCAAAATCTGCAAAATTTTGTAGCCAAGAAACTTTCTGCAATCCTAAAAATATAATTCATTCCCAAATTACAACACACGAACAGGGATTGACTGAAATATAAATTTTTGATGCCACCTGGAGTCTGCGCCTGTTCACCATCTCTTTCCAAATAGATCAATGTTCAATTGTTATGTGANAATTTTTGATGCCACCTGGAGTCTGCGCCTGTTCACCATCTCTTTCCAAATAGATCAATGTTCAATTGTTATGTGAAATTCAGACTCATTACCAAATGTTACTCTATCACTGGGATGAAAAAGCATTACAAGAAAAAACGTTTTCAAGAAATCTCAAGTGTTGTAGGGGTATTGCTGCTATTGTGTAATAAACAGCTCCATTATGTACACAAGCATGAGATCCCAGTGGATTACATATTTCAAAATAATCAAAATATAAGTGGAAAGGCATAATCAATTTTTCCGCAGCTGCAGTTTAGATACGATAATTCAATGAAAATTACAATGTTGAATAATTATATTTTTTTTTCTACTTCAATATTTAGTAGGCAACTTTCTAAAACACCTGGCAGCTACGAACAATGTTTTAGTACTTGCTATATGGAAGTGTACTCTGCTAAATGAGGTTTTATATTTAGCAGTATAGTTCCTCCCGCTGTACTGTTAATTTTAATCTTTCCTATTACAAAAGTATGTGGTCTTATCAAGAAATTGGAGTTTTAAAATTATTAAGTATTAGATATTTAGTGTCAAGGTTTTTAAATGGTTTAAGGATACGCTGTACCAAATAATTAATTTCAATTACCTCTTCTGTGTGCTGACCTAACAAAATGTGTTCCAATTATGATTGAAGCATTTAAATAGCATCCCCAAATATTTATGTTACAGCATTAATAACTTACTGTACTACACTCCTGGTCAAAGCAGGATGACTATAACATCTTGCACAAAAAACCGTAGCTGATTATATTTGTTACTTTTCTTGATAGGATGCGTNAAAGCAGGATGACTATAACATCTTGCACAAAAAACCGTAGCTGATTATATTTGTTACTTTTCTTGATAGGATGCGTGCAGAGCCTCTTGGAAGAATGGATTGAGAAGTGCTATTTTCTGCATGAAACAGATTTTGATGTAACTCTCGAACAGAACTGCAGCTAACGTTCTTCTTTTCCATATAACTGTGTTTCTTCTTCAGATGTATTTCAAAGTTGTAAACATTCTAGAATGTTCTTGCACACCCATTTTGATTGCACACACATGAAATAAAATCTGATCCATGGAATTTTTTTAAGTGCACAACTAGTGATTTTATATTAGCAAATTGTAGACTGCACACTGTCACCAAAATTTTCCTATTTTATTTTCAGAAAATCTTTAAGACATGAAAGAAAATGCTGCACACAGAATAAATGTGAAATAGAACGAAAATGTATTATTTTATTTTCTCTAAATTTCTCAATACAGTAACAACAGAAATAATAACTTTGTCCCATTTTGTAAAAATTGTATACATATAGTGTTCCACAAGATACCAAATATGTTCACATTCAGGAAGTTCTTTTTGCAAGCAATGTCTGAAAGATCTTAAGGCACACATCAATTCCCTTTACTACCGAATCCACCTTGTACAATACCGTATAAACAATGACAAATACTTCCCGGATGTCTTCCAGTGAGGGTCCTTGGATTTTAATGAATGGCTGTACAGTGAGCCTCAATTCCCCCATCTTGTCCTGTTTTCAGTGTTACCAAGAATCTCAAATAACTTAAGTGTGGTTTAGCAAATAAACAAGCCTTTATATCCACTTCTGTGTTTTTGTTTACTTTTAGTGAAAATAATTAAAAATGTTATGGAAAATTGATTAATGCAGATTGCCATAACTTCAGCCACTGTGGTAAACAGTACTTATAAAGGCCTGAGAACTCCCCTATTCAATAATAGACNAAAGCAGGATGACTATAACATCTTGCACAAAAAACCGTAGCTGATTATATTTGTTACTTTTCTTGATAGGATGCGTTCAGAGCCTCTTGGAAGAATGGATTGAGAAGTGCTATTTTCTGCATGTAACAGATTTTGATGTAACTCTCGAACAGAACTGCAGCTAACGTTCTTCTTTTCCATATAACTGTGTTTCTTCTTCNAAACAGATTTTGATGTAACTCTCGAACAGAACTGCAGCTAACGTTCTTCTTTTCCATATAACTGTGTTTCTTCTTCAGATGTATTTCAAAGTTGTAAACATTCTAGAATGTTCTTGCACACCCATTTTGATTGCACACACATGAAATAAAATCTGATCCATGGAATTTTTTTAAGTGCACAACTAGTGATTTTATATTAGCAAATTGTAGACTGCACACTGTCACCAAAATTTTCCTATTTTATTTTCAGAAAATCTTTAAGACATGAAAGAAAATGCTGCACACAGAATAAATGTGAAATAGAACGAAAATGTATTATTTTATTTTCTCTAAATTTCTCAATACAGTAACAACAGAAATAATAACTTTGTCCCATTTTGTAAAAATTGTATACATATAGTGTTCCACAAGATACCAAATATGTTCACATTCAGGAAGNTAACTTTGTCCCATTTTGTAAAAATTGTATACATATAGTGTTCCACAAGATACCAAATATGTTCACATTCAGGAAGTTCTTTTTGCAAGCAATGTCTGAAAGATCTTAAGGCACACATCAATTCCCTTTACTACCGAATCCACCTTGTACAATACCGTATAAACAATGACAAATACTTCCCGGATGTCTTCCAGTGAGGGTCCTTGGATTTTAATGAATGGCTGTACAGTGAGCCTCAATTCCCCCATCTTGTCCTGTTTTCAGTGTTACCAAGAATCTCAAATAACATAAGTTTGGTTTAGCAAATAAACAAGCCTTTATATCCACTTCTGTGTTTTTGTTTACTTTTAGTGAAAATAATTAAAAATGTTATGGAAAATTGATTAATTTAGATTGCCATAACTTCAGCCACTGTGGTAAACAGTACTTATAAAGGCCTGAGAACTCCCCTATTCAATAATAGACAAAATATATTTGGGGTTTCCTACGCACAGTGGAATCGCGTATTTGTGAGTACGACTTATTATAAGAAATTCGCAATAACCAGTTATATATGCATTATAATATATTATATATATGGTTTATTATATGTTTACATGTGGCTGTTTTGCACTACCATCACAATGAGCAATACGACAGTACATTTTCGAAAAATTAACACGCGCATAACAAACGCAAGGGAATGGAATAAATTCAGTTTTAGACCAGCCATGGTAATCAGGGGGTTGACNAATTAACACGCGCATAACAAACGCAAGGGAATGGAATAAATTCAGTTTTAGACCAGCCATGGTAATCAGGGGGTTGACACTATCGGTCACGCATAATCAAATTTTTCTGTTGTTATATTCAAAATCTAACATCGAAAAGTAATTTTATTACTGTTGATTTAATAATCATATTTNTGGTTTATTATATGTTTACATGTGGCTGTTTTGCACTACCATCACAATGAGCAATACGACAGTACATTTTCGAAAATTTAACACGCGCATAACAAACGCAAGGGAATGGAATAAATTCAGTTTTAGACCAGCCATGGTAATCAGGGGGTTGACACTATCGGTCACGCATAATAAAATTTTTCTGTTGTTATATTCAAAATCTAACATCGAAAAGTAATTTTATTACTGTTGATTTAATAATCTTATTTGTAAAATTAATTCTGGTTTTTAAATTATGTCTCTTGTAATTTAAGTAATAAAAAGTTAATATTTTATTATATTAATTTTACAGTTTTTATAACCTTATGTATTTCACGACTGTCAGAGTGGTATTCCACCTGATACACTTAAAAATGGCGTGAAGTGTTGTGTGTGGAAGGTAACAGGGCGTTTTGTCCAGTAAATAAGTTATTTATTCTTTGTATTTGTGTACATTTTCTTTTAAATAGTAATGTATATGATGGATTTATTTGGTTAAATAGTGTTGCAGTGCTACGCGAGGGGTTTTTGACATATTTTTCGTACTGTACTGCGAATATCACTGTGATGTCCACGATTGTTATGAATTAAGTTACGAATTAATTGTAGAACACGCTTTATGCAATGCTGTTTTTATTTTTTTCGTTTTTTTGTCTACTGCATTGTTTGAAAACTGTTTTTGTTCAGCTTTCATGTGATTACGTGTGTGTGTAAATACTTTTTTTTAACGAGTCAATTCCACACCATTTTTGTACAGCATAAATGCAGCTTCATCATTTAAAAGAGTGTGATTATGCAAACGATCTCTCAACAAATCCCAGTATTACATGAATTAGATAATGTGGAACATAATGTATCAAGTCATGTAAAAAACATTATTACACAAAACCAATGCGAAAATACAAAAAAAAACATATTTTTTAGCAAATTGGAGCAGAAAATATATATCAGTGTGTTCCCATTTTCCTTAAAAACGCAAAAATTCCCAATAATTTTGAAACAATTTTGAACACTATTTTCAAACTAAAAGCAAACGAACGCAAGTGTCTGTTTAAAAGAAATTGTCAAATGTAACAAGGCTCACAACTTAAAAATCTGTGCAAAATAAATCTTATTGTAAAGTAGCAGTGAATTTGTTTACATGTTTTTTGTCGTGCTTTTTCGTATAGCAAGTGGCAAAGGAAAACTTGAACAGTCAATACTAGTACTTTATTTNTCATGTTTTTTGTCGTGCTTTTTCGTATAGCAAGTGGCAAAGGAAAACTTGAACAGTCAATACTAGTACTTTATTTACTCTATGATAGTAATCTCAACACTTTTGAAATCAACCTTGAAAAGAACAACCTACACGTAACTGCCATACATTGCAATATGCACATTGTCTAGAAACAGGCAATGAATTGAAATTAAGAAGTGCATGAATTTACACTGTTCGTCCAAGTATAGGTTTTTTTTTTTTGTTTTTCAGCAACATAAAAAAAATTCTCAAATCGTGGATTATAAGCACCGAGTCGAGGTGAATCATATGACAATATTTTTATGTGATCAAAGGATACTATATAGGCTGAAAGGTCATAAGCAGGGCTTTCAAAAGTTGTCAATTAACCACAATGCCGTAATGCCGTAATGCGTATTCCCTACTTTTGCCAAGCAAAGGCAGCACTGCAATGTCATGTGCAATGTCGTCTGCAATTTTTGCCAACTATATTATTCCTTTTCTTGTAGGCATGTCTTGTAGGTTTCAAACAGAGCAGATGGCGTATGAGCACCCCACCAACATTCGTTTCAGTGAAATGCATGTACGTGATAGCAAAATAATATCTTCATATAATGCCATTAATTTTGAAATTATACAAACATTATTATATATTGAACAATTGTTACCTCTTATAACCCAAAATAAAATATGTTAAACGCGCATTCAATATTTTTGTCTTTGAAAGGAAACACATTTCAGACAGTTACATAATGGTATTTTCAACACCTCACGAACACTGAAAACATTTTTCTTCTATTATCTCCAACATAGCTTAGAACTGGCTTTTCAGACTGCCGTTTTAAAAAATGTACAAATAAGATATATGCGAAATTACAATACAGTCGTGTAGTGGACTTTTTTGCACTGTCGCGTCAAGTGAAGTTTTAGGGACACGGCTGAGAATTTCGAGAGGCGTGTTGCTAGTGTGAAAGATTGCACGGCTGTTAAGTTGATTGCAGGAAGAGGCAATAGGACTTTACATGCTTCATCGATTCTTGCTTCACTTTCACGATGCAACCACCTTAAGAAAAAGGAGTCCAGGGAAAACCTCCCTTAAGGCAGACCATGCAAAACTATAAGACATGCCAGCTTTCACAATGTCTGAATAACATGGTTTTAGTTTCAACCATTTTGTTCCTGTAAATCAAATTTGTTATGATTGGGTGAAGAAGATGTCTGTTTAAAAATAATATTAGTATTCTCGTTCATCTGACGAATTTTGTAATGAACAGTATGTAACTTTTCATATCACAGGGTTGTATGTTATGTAAACTGTAAACAAATTTCTGGTAAACTTCCTAAACTGTAATGGGAATTTTTAACCTGTGCAGTATATTGGAATAGTACCACGTACCAGGCTGAAAATATGAGAAAGTTTTGCATCGCTACTATACAATGCTGGGAACTTCCCTATAAATTCGACTCTATCCTGAGCAATTGTAGGAACGTTACCATGGATGTATGGGAAAATATTTATCCATTCACGCTTTGTCATCTCTTTTCTAATCGCTAAATAAGATAAAACTAAGTCGCTTATCCACGTCTGTCTGTGTATTCGCTTAGTACGTCTGAACAACTTGATGGATTTTGATTTTTGAACATCATTTAGATAATTTGTTGAGGAAGGTTTTGGTGTATAATACATTTATATTTAATGTATGGATAGTAGAGAAATGTCAAACCGTTTGTAATCAAGTCGGAAAAAACCGCTTTTAGGGCGATTGCATGACTTTCGCTGACTAGACCATAAGAGATAAATAAAATTAATCTACTACAGAATTGTAGCTCTTAAAAAGGTCTACAGAAAAGTCCGCGATAGCATATGTTTATCTTTTAAGTATGACCCAGAGTATAATTTTTGTCTTTCAAAGTATTGTTGTAAAAACTAAATTGTTACCGGGTGAAGACGGGTCGGTTCGCTAGTTGTACATATGCACTGATATGATAAATTTACAATTAATTTCTTAGAGTTTAGCCTTACAAAAATCATATACGACTTATTTTTAACAAGTCATTTAATTGTATAAAATGATGATGCAGATACAAATTATCATGGCAACAAGTTTGCGTACTTTTATGAATTCCTGTAATTGCCAGATTACACTGTAGAATACATGTGATATTCATTAATCATTAAATTTAGTTGGTTACATATTCCAGGTCCGTGTACACACACAATGCCATCATAGCATATATTGGTGAACTGTTAAATGTATTAAATATATAACTTTTGATATAACAATCGCAATAATAAGAAAACATATGCGTCATGGACCCAATGGTTTTTGGTAGCTAGTCATTTTAGCATTCATTACCTCGACATAACCTAACATTCCTACCTGGCTTTCCCGAATGGAAGGCTTCCCATGTTGTTTCTCATTCCTCAACCGAGAAGTGGAGGACACAAAATACAGTAACAGCAATATTTGCATGGTATTGTTTGAATATAGGGAAAACAAATTCAAAATAACTAGCTACAGGCCAGACAAAATGCTGAACCCCGTGGTAAAGTTGTAAAACTAATTCCGAACACCAAACACAGTAAAGAAACCAAACAAAGCATAAGATTTCCATTTGACCATCACCAAAACTACAACACTTCACTATTTTGGCCACAGCTTTTAGATAACTGAAATGGCAGTATTCAAGTAATACAGTGTAAGCGTCTGCTTTTCAAGTTGTGTTTATGTGATGTTCATTTTCAAGTATATTGTGAAATGTAGTATTAACACTAATATATATGTAAACCATTATCCTGTAAAAATTTTCGTGAAATTACATCTGCATTGACAGTGTAACTTTACATAAGAAGTTTTGTAAAATGCTTGATACATCTTGTAATCTGAATTACCAAGCCTGTATCTGTAAAATTACGTTAAATTGTGAGTACTTAATTACAAATGATGTAAGTATTCAAGACTTCATGTTATTGTGTTAAATCACTGAAGGCTTGTTGAAATTACCGTGCCGTTGCCAGTGTAAATATAGATAAACACATAAGGGTAGATTTACACATGTCTTATTATATAACCTCACAAAGATGGTGTACATTTACAAAACAGATGCTTCAAAATAATTCCACTAATGTCTTTATGAAATCTTCTGGGTATAAAGTAGTTATATTATATGTGCTGCAATATTTTACCTTGTCATTGGCTATTTTAATACATGGAAAGTTTGCATATTTTAACTATTTCACCGTTTTAATAATATAAACTATAATATATTTGTAAAATGATATTTAGTTGCCGCTGTCAAATGATGCATGTTAATTAATTACGCGATGTTATATTAGAACAAAGCGTAAAAATACACCAATAGGGAAATGTAATTTTACACATTCTTATGCGTTAACTGGTAAATACAGCAAAAAGAAGTGTAAAATAAAAATCTACAACTGTTAGATGTGAAACTACATAAACATTCGTGGCTTCTATTAAAAATATTATCTGTTTATTCACATTTGCATGTTATTGTGCTAGAACGAAGCAGTCATGTTGACATTATACGATCATTACTTGTGTTAATTGAGCAAAATTTCGCCAACTCACTGTAAAAAATAAGTGTTAATTAACACATACAAAAATGTTGTAGCTTTAGATTTTTTGTGCCATTTGTGAAAACAACAAGATTATCTGAAATTTTACACCAATGTTTCTAGGAATCCAAAGACAACTACAAATCTCTGTTATAACAAAAAATATGTTTAGCTCATTTTACAATAAAGTAGCTCTTTAACCACAGATTTCGAAGAATGTGTAAAATTACTCCTACTCTACTGTTTATACATCAAGCATATATTTATTGTACTACGCGGTAATTGCATAGACATGCTATGTCACCGTAATCATACATAACATAATGATAAATTTTACAACAACAAACTGTGTATATAAGTATATCACATATTTTGGAAAATATAAAGATATTAAGGAATTTAAAGTGCTTATTCACACGTACAAAGGTTTAGTAATTTTACGTATTATTCCTGTAATTGGCGAAAACAAATACAGTATTTGTTTTTTTACGTAAACGTTTTAGGAAACCAGAGGAAACTATAGTGCCTCTAATCGAGAAACATTAATGTACGCATTTTTTTACTAGTTATGTTGATGTTAAATCACAAATTATGAGGAGGCTATGAAAACGCACGCAATTGAAACACAAAGTGTTTTAGTACTACGCATAGTTCTTTGTACAATTTTCTGCTGTCTTTTTACTAAGTTGGCAGTGTGATATTACAGATCTATGTCTGTTTCTACTTGTATTACCATCCTGAATATAAGGCACAATATGGCCTATTTATAGGTGGAGGTTTGGGCATAAAATATTCAGCAAGTCAACATTTTGTATGTGTAATTTAAGAAAAGTAAACAGCCGTTGATGGAATACATTATGTTTGGCATAAAATACGAGTACATTCAGAATGAACATAACCTCGAGTTTAGTTGTTATTCAGTCTTCGAAGAGGAACATAACCCCACATGTTGACTGTCAAGGTAATGTTGAACTGTATAATCATTGTGTGTTACTCTGCATGGTGTAATTGTAAAAAGAAATTTACGGTTCAGGTCAAATTACATTTGCAACATATGAATGCCAGCAAACAGATTATAAAGAATAACAAATACATAAAATGTTAAATGGTGCTAAACAATCGTAAAACATTTTAGCAAATATGGTAAAATTACATATACGCTCTAAACAATTTGTGTAAATTTACACAGCATATTAACATATTATGTGGTGCGAAGATAATATTTAACACTTGCACCGAACATGTAATTTTGTTGAGCGTAAATAAAGATATATACAAATAATTGTTGTAAAATTACGTTTGCATATTTTATATAAATTCTCTTGCCATAGAGCAAAAATTCACTAACACTTATAGTATAATTCCTCCTACATGTTAATTGTAAGTTAAAATAATCTGTGTAAAATTAGTAACAAAACGTATATATAATTTGACCTACTTTGAGGGAATTTTAACTGCGACGCAGAGTAAAAAAACCATTGACATATGTAGGTGTCAAAATACACAAATATTGATGGATACACTTCTGCCACATACAATTGTATAAAATTAAATGAAAAATGTTTACAGTATCAACAAATTTTGTGTAATTTGATGTCACAATGACTGCATACATTTACACATGGGTGAGTTGTCAGCGGACCAGTAGTGCATGTTGCAAATCGATAGACAAAATCTTGGAAAGGAAAGTTTCATCGGTTTGTAGTTTTCGTAGACACTATTCGGAGAACTGTACTCGATGTCGAAAGTAATTTCCATATAGCTGTTGATGAAGTGAAATGTGGAAATGACGAAATTTGTTGCTATGTAATATTCGCAGAATACCCCGTTGACTGATCCCGCTCTCGCGTTCAAGCTGCGTAGTGCTGACATGTGGAATGTGTGCAACCGCAGATAAGATGTTAATTGCATTTCCCTCGCCAGTTGCTGTTTTTCGTAGTTGGCGTCCTATCTTTTCCACGCATCCAGTTTCTTGAAATGTTCTTATTATGTTCGCAAAGACAGATAGTGTTGGTGTGGCACGATCAGGATATCTTTCAGCATACAATCTCGCTGCTGATCTAATGCTGCGGTGACATTCGCCATAAATTAAAACCATTTCAACTATGTTAACTGTCGTGTAAATTGTGCCTGTTCGAAAAACGTCACGAAGTAGTAGTCTGATCGTTACAAAAGCACAGCACAGACTACTGGCCCATTGTTCTGTCGGCGGTGAAGTTTGCTTCGTCATTGCCCTTCAGCGATCTTGAGTGAAAGGAAAATGTTATCGTATTTATTACATCTTCATACACACAGTAAGGCAGTGTTAATAAAAATTATCATTCCATTTAAGTTAACGAAGTGGAACTTTTTATCTTGTTTACCCTTCCACGCACGGGGAAATTATCACTATCAAGTAATTAGCGCCTTGGCCCAAGCAAATTTTGTCTGAAACATTTTATTCTACCACTGAAATTGGCAGTGTTATTCAGGTGGCCTGCCTTAGGTGCCTCGCACTATATATTTATGCGCACAGTCCAAGTAGTAACGCCAAAAGAACTTCCATAATGTAATTTCAAATTACAATTGCGTATTTTTTATTTTACCTATGACATGGAAAACATGCCCTTGTGTCTCAAACCTATAGTAAAAAAGTGTAGATTTACACACTTTCGTTGATTTAAAAATGTGTGTACTTGTAATTTTCAAAAACAACAGTAGTTAGAAATGTCCGGTTCAGAAACAAGGGTTTGGGTCATGGTGACGAGGGGATGACCTCCTGCTCGTAATTTTTTTTTTTCCCTAAAAATTTCCCTTTTTCCGCACGAAAAAGGCAAAATTTCCCGAATTTCTCTACAAATTTCCGGGATTTCGCTGTAAATTTTCCAAAATTTCCAAAAAAAATATATATATCTCATGCACAATCCAGATGTTTGTACAATTCGGATGAAGCCGGCTGAAAATTGTGCAATGTCAGCCAGAATGGGTAAGCAGGTACACGAGGTTCTCGTCTCTGATTGGATATGCGAGGCAATCGAAATGGTCTTGTCTCTAAATGGCAACACGAGGCTCTCGAAATGGTCCTGTCACTGACAAGCCAGTACCATTCATATTAGCTGAAGAATGTTCATGTTCATTGCCCCCTGTCATGCAACTTCTTACATCGTATAAGCATAGTTAACCATAATTCCGAATCGTTTAACATATCGTCACAAAATTCATAACATACTCATCACCCCGGACAACGAAAATTATCGCAGTGTCATTTATGCCCTATGCGAACTTATAAGCATAGTTGGTAGTAATTTATAACCCGTTTAAGATACAGTTGCCAAATTCATAACATACACATCGCCCCCGACAGTAAAAATTATAACAGAGTTATTTATGCCCTATGCTTACTTACGAGCATAGTTGGACGTTATTTCCGACCTGTTGAAGATACAGCTATCAAATTCATTACAGATGTATCACCCCTGACAACTAAAACTACTGCATGATCATTTACATCCTAAGCTTACCTATAAGCATAGGTGAAAATAATTTCCTAACCATTTAAGATACAGCTACCCAAACCGTAACATAGTCATCACCTACTCGTAACAAAGGTACTTTAATCAAAACATTACAGACACACAGAATACTTTTGGATTCAACTTTACTGGTATATTAAAGGGAAATATTTGTGATTTCATGCCTAAAACTAACATGCTTGTATAGTGAATGTACTAAAATCAAACGTTACACACACAATACTTTGGGATTTGGCATCGTTACTTATATATTAAAGGGGCATTTATATATTGATATGTATGTTAGTGTTTTTAACGCATAAGTAATGTGAACAGTATGCNACAAAAAAAAAAAAAAAAAAAAAAATATATATATATATATATATATATATATATATATACACACATTAAAAAAAAACGTTCACAAATGTTAACTATGCTAGGTTGTGTGTGCAAGAGAGAATTGTTCGACTGGAGACTTTACCTACTGTCTGGCGAATAAGAAGGGGAGTGGGAGTCAGTAACAAAAAAAAATTTTTGCTATTGAGGCAATACACACTCTCCGTATGATATACCTGGAGGGTAGTCGGAGCATCATGGCAGTGATTTGTGAATACTCGGAGAAAATCCCCTACAATGGAATGCAAGAGCATGAAGTAGGGAATAGTCGGGGCATTGTGGTAGGGATTATGGGAAGACCTGGAGAAAACCCTCTAGCATAGAATGTAAGATCATGAAGTAGAGACCAGTCAGATCGTCATGGCAGGGATTTGGGAAGACTCGGAGAAAATCCCCTAACTTGGAATGCATGGGTTTGAAGTAGGGACCAGTCGGATCATTGTGGCATGGATATGGGAATATCTGGCGAAAACCCTCTAGCATGGAATGTAAGAGCATGAAATAGAGACCAGTCGGAGCATCACGGCAGGGATTTAGGAAAACTCGAAGAAAATTCCCCTAGCTTGGAAAATGCAAGGGCATGAAGTAGTGACCAGTCGGGGTGTTATGGCAGGGATTTGGGAAGACTCGGAGAAACCCCCCTGGCATGGAAGGCAAGAGCATGAATAAGGGACCATCGGGGAGTCGTGGCAAGTATTTGGGAAGACTCGGAGGAAACCCCAAATTATTTAATTTAAAAAGGGGTTTTCTCCAAATCTTCCCAAATCCCTGCAACGACTCTCCGACAGGTCCCTTCTTCATGCTCTTTCTTTCCATGCCAGGGGTTTTCTCCAAGTCTTCCCAAAAACCTGCCACAACATCCTCGACTGGTCCCTACTTCATGCTCTTCAATTTCATGCTAGGGTGGTTGTTTCCGAGTCTTCCCTAATCACTGCCACAACACCCCGACTGGTCCCTACTTCATGCCCTTTAATTCCTAGCAAGGTTATTTTCTCCGAGTCTTTCCAAATCTCTGCCACAATGTTCCGACTGGTCCCTACTTCATGCCCTTGCATTCTAAGCTAGGGGATATCCTCCGGGTCTTCCCAAATCCCTGCCACGATGCTCTGACTGGTCTCTACTTCATGCTCTTACAATCTATGATAGACGATTTTCTCTGGGCCTTCCCACATTCCTGCCATGATGCTCCGAATAGTCCCTACTTCATACCGTTGCATTACAAGCTAGGGGATTTTTTCCGAGTCTTCCCAAATCCCTGCCATGATGCTCTGACTCGTCTCTACTTCATGCTCTTACATTTCATGCTACAAGGTTTTCTCCGGGTCTTCCCACATCCCTATTGCAACGCTACAACTAGTCACTACTTCACGGTCTTGCATTCCATGCTAGGGGATTTTCTCCGAGTATTCCCAAATTCCTGCAACGACTCTCCGTCTGGTCCCGTCTTCATGCTCTTGCATTTCATGCCATGGGGCTATCTCCGAGTCTTCCCAAAACCCTGCCACAACATCCTCGACTGGTCACTACTTCATGCTCATGAATTTCATGCTAGGGCGGTTGTCTCCGAGTCTTCCCAAATCCCTGCCACAACACCCCGACTGGTCCCTACTTCATGCCCTTGTATTCTAAGCCGGGGATTTTCTCCGAGTCTTTCCAAATCGCTGCCACAATGCCCCGACTGGTCCCTACTTCATGCCCTTGCATTCTAAGCTAGGGGATTTTCTCCGAGAATTCCCAAATCCCTGCCATTTGCTCCAACTTGTCACTACTTCATGCTCTTACATTCCATGCTAGTGGGTTTTCTCTGGGTCTTCCCACATCCCTACCATGATGCTCCGACTGGTTCCTACTTCATACCATTTCACTACAAGCTAGGGGATTTTCTCCGAGTCTCCGAGTATTCCCATATCCCTGCCATGATGCTCTGACTGGTCTCTAGTTTATGCTCTTACATTCCATGCTAGAGGGTTTTCTCCGTGTCTTCCCACGTCCCTACGACAATGCCCCGACTAGTCGCTACTTCATGCTCTTGCATTCCTCAGTAGGGGATTTTCTCCGAGTATTCCCTAATCCCTGCCACGATGCTCCGACTACCCTCCATGTAGGTCATCCGGAGAGAGTGTGTTGCCTAAATAAAAAAAAATGTATTTTGTCTCAGACTCTTACTCCCTATCTTATTCGTTAGACAGTTGATAACATCTCCAGCCGAACAATCCTCTCTTGCACACACAACCTAGCATAGGTAATATTTGTTAACGTTTTATAAATGATATATATATCTTGTCATATGAAATACACCCTACCAATTTTGCACATTGACTAAGTCCGCCAGCGTATTTGTGGTTCACTCACACTGCAGCATACTGTTCACATTACTTATGTGTTAAAAGCACCAACATATATACATATATATATATATATATATATATGTCTCCTTTAATATATACATAACGATGCCGAATCCCAAAGTATTGTGAGTGTAATGTTTGATTATAGTACATTCACTCTACAAGCATATAAGCTTTAGTTATGAAAACACAAATTTTTCCCTTTAATATACTAGTAAAGGTGAATCCAAATCGATTGTGTGTGTGTGTGTAATTTTTAATTAAAGTACCTTTACTATACTGGTACGTTAGTTTCAGGTATGTATGTTTGGCTTCTCACCTCTGTCAACAGATAAAGAATACACAAAGAGTCAGAAGTAATATACACATATATATTGTCACAAAAATATACAGATTTTAATTTTTAAAAAAATGAAATTTTCTCTCTCTATCTCTCTCTCGCTAGATGTTGTCGAGAAGCGTTGTGAACAGTTGCTGTAACAACGCCTTCCTCTCTGCCATGGTCAATTTTCTCACATCAGGCAGTGATGACTTCCCACAGTGCAGGCAGGCGGTGGCCGGTATCTTCTTACTGCTGCGGGCAGGACGTGGTGTTCTGCTTTGAGTTACCTTTTGCAGTCTTGACACGTGTAGACACCGTCCTCGCAGCATCTCTCTTGTGTTTGGCGGTGACAGCCTGTAGCTGGGTTGCGATGCTGGTGATGTCGATGACAGCAGCAGCATCGGCAGCAGCGTTGACGGGAACTGTTGACTCTGGTAGCAGCACATAGTCGGGGAGGTGTAAGCGTATTGCATCGTACAACATTGCGTGCGTTACCACCTCGTCCGCCCCACATGGCAGGGGAGTGTTTGTTCTCATATTATGATCAACACACCTCCCCAGAACACTACAGTCGACCATCTGCTGGCAGTGGTCGTATGCTTTAGGATTGTGGGCATGCAACCAATGCGCAATGCCATCACACTCTCCACTGTAGGTTCTCAGCTCTGTAGTAGTATCAGCAACTTCATAGGTAATGCTGCTGTTACCAGGCGTCACACTGCTGTAGGCGACCTCTGGACGAAATGGTATAATCATCTTTTGCTAGCTCACTGGAGTCGACAGGCAGGATATGCGTAGCTTATATAGCATACTCTATGTAACGTCGACCCTACTTCAGAGCTTCGGTCAATAGCAGAAGAATATGTGCAATAAGGTCATGCATAACCTGACAACACTTGCACTTGCTAAACATGCCAGTTCACTTTCTGCCGTCGTGTTACAGTCTGGGGCTTCATCATTCATGATGTAGAAAAAAGTTTTTTTTTTTCCACTTATGTAAATCACATGCCTCGGTCGGGAGCTGCTCCCACGTTGATGAAGAACTTGCAGTTAAATTATATGCACACAACTTACTGTAGCTGAGCGGGGTAGAATCCCTTTGCTGTCACAGCCTTCCAGCGTGAACGTATGTATGCGACTGTAGAATATGTATATTTCGCATCGGCATCGACAGATTTGGTGGTCGCACTTGCATTCTCGATGTCCTAGATAGTTGTAGCAATTTCGTTTTTCACCTTAAATGCTAGCGAGACATGTTTGTTGATCACATCTTCGAATGATCTGTATTGCTTGAACTCTTCATAGTAAATGTCTGCAACACTTGTTTTGCCTTCTTCTTACAATGTTTTGGAACATAATGCAGACCATGTTGGTTTAACAACTGCGTGAATTTCGGCAGTTTTAGTCATTTATACCATCACTCTGCCGGTCGAAGACGATGCTTTGTTGTTGTAATTCTCTTTGTAGCTGGTGGAGGGAAATCGGTATGTGTCTATTTGATAAGTGGATAGAATCCACTTGTTCTCTGATCTACATGTTTTACTGAAGCTAGGGTCCTACCCGAACACTTGGTAATCATTTCTTCGTCCTCTTGACATATCTTGAGTATACAAAGAGCGATAGCCCTTTCTATTTCAGATGAATGAGACACAGTTACAGCCGAGGTCTTGAAGGTTCTCGTACAATATTCAGTTCCGTGAGGCTCTGGTTTCGTATAGCTACAGTCCAACCATATATTACATATGACTGCACCATATATTTCTACCTCGTCGATAAGTTGGTTTATTATATTAGGTCTCATACTTGACAGAAAAGAGCAAACATATGTCGATGTAGTTATCATATTCAGTGCAATGTTATATTTTAGTAATCCCCTGAATGCATATTTCATTAGGGAAAAGCCATTAACATTAGGCTTTGGCTCGCAGAAGACTGACTTAGGCTGTGCTGTGCAATCAGATGATGATGTAGCAGGTGTAATACTTGATATGCTCTTAGCCTCAGCTTGTAAGCTATTTTGCAACTTACAAAGTTTTAAATTCCTATTTAAATCGTTAACACGTGCATACGTCCTTCGACACTTATCACATCGATATATCGTGCGAATGGTGCTCTTCACACAAGTACTTTTTTCATGTATCCTTGCATCGTACGCGTATGTAAACGACTTGTCACAATAGTTGCATGAATATCTTGGCGAGAGATCGAACTGCACTCATCATTTGTAAATTATATATCTTATTTATTTGCTAATCTTCGTTTATATTGCTTGGCAGACAGTGCAGTGAGATCCTTGCACGTTGCAAGATGTCTTTTCAAGGTGCTGCAACGTCTAAACTGTGATTTACACTGTTCGCATGTTAACATAGTACGTTCTGGATTCTGATGACTACCAGCTTCATGCTGTCTGCAGTTGGCTATATTAGAAAAAGTCTTCTTACAGTAGCAGCACAAATAACTTTTCTGAATATTTTCTACTGTTGAATAAGAGCACACTATCCACAGCCGATGCTCACTCTTCGTGGTCTGAAACGCAACTGTGCTGTCCGTCCTATTCCTTCCAGTTTTAAATCCTTACATAACATAGCCAGCCTAATACATTGGTTTCGATATAGTAATCATATTCGTCACAACATAATGTTTGGGAATCAGCCTGAATGTAGATCGCTTAGGGTTAATACAATAACATTAGAATTTGACTATGTTTGTTGGTGATGATTATGTGTCATGTGTAATATTCAACATACTATTAGTGCCAGGTTGAGACATACAATGTTTCAAATGTCTTTTTAAAATGTCAACAAGTACATACATTCGACGGCACGCATCGCAACGATATGACATACGAATGGTGCTCCTCGCACAAGTACTTTTTTCATGTCTCCTTGCATCGCATGCGTATGTAAACGTCTTGTCACAATAGTAGCATGGTTGTCATGGTGGGAGCAAAGAACTGCTCTCAAAATTTGTAGACGATCCCTTACAATTATCTGGTAATATCAGCAGATATCGNGAACTGCTCTCAAAATTTGTAGACGATCCCTTACAATTATCTGGTAATATCAGCAGATATCGCTTGACAGGTAGTTGAGAGATCCCCTTACACGATGCATGATGTCTTTTCATGCTGCTACGACTACCAAACTAATATTTACACCTTCCACATGTGAACATAATACACTTTGGATTCTGATGACAACCAGCTTCATGATGACTGCAGTTGTTTATGTTAGAAAATACCTTCTTACAGTACCTGCATAAATAACTTTTTTAAATATTTTCCATCGTCGAAGAAGAAGTATACGTTATTCACAGTCGATATTCTTTCTTCGCAGTCAGGATAGCCACTGAGAATAACACAGAAATAATATGTTTATATATACACTTTTACCTCTATTTACAGACTTGGCATTACAATATTTTGCTACATGCTCAATATATTCTTCATTCGAGAGACAGTTCCGGAATTACGGTCAACTATGCTTGTAAGATCGCATAGGGCTTAAATGACCATGTGATAATTTTTAATGCCGGGGGCGATGTCTATGTTTCCTAGAGTGTGAAGTTTGGTTGGTCGTCCATCCAATGCATCACCACAGACATGGAATACAAGAGCTTGAAGTTTGACACATCGTCTATCCACCATACCACCTCGGCACCCGTCGAAATGTAAGAGAAAGCCTTCGCACCGCCTAAGGCAGTGTGTTGTCTATCCACTGCACCACCACAGCTTGTGTGTGACTTCGGAGCCTTACATAACTCTCTCTACTGGTATTCTGTGTCATCCGTTCGACTTGTCAAGGCCTGCACTCGTCACCCGATCATCTGTGCTGTCCCACATATTCCTTGGCAAATGTTGGTGGTTGCGTTCTGCTGCTAGTGTATGTATTGCTCAAGCAGCTGCTGATAGGGAACTGAGTTCGAGACTTGACACTATACAGAAACTATTAATTATCCTTCAGTCTTTGACAAAATCCATTTTTTTTCCTAGTGGTGGAGGTGGACCTAATATTAGCGAGGGATAAGNATTATCCTTCAGTCTTTGACAAAATCCATTTTTTTTCCTAGTGGTGGAGGTGGACCTAATATTAGCGAGGGATAAGATAAACGAATAACATAGACATAATTTACATACTCTTACCTTTATTTACAGTCTTGACATAATGAGAACACATAATAATATTATATATATACTCTACATATTCTTCATTCTAGCGAAACATTTATGATGTCTGTTTTTAAAGAACAACTCCTGCCGTGAACCGAGAGCCTCACGTAACATGTGTGGTAACATCCTTTATGATAGGGTGCCAACTTCGTCAGTGACGAAACACTTTCTAGAGCTTCGTGTAACATGTTAGGTCCCTTTATCGTTGTGTGTGGGCAGTGTCCGTTATGATAGACTGTCAGCTTCATTAGTGATGAGACTCTTTCGAGAGTCTCACATGACATGTTAGACATCCTTTTCCTTGTCTGTGGGCAGTGTACTTTATGATAGGCTTCCAGTTTGACTCATCGACTATCCATCGTACCANTCCTTTATGATAGGCTTCCAGTTTGACTCATCGACTATCCATCGTACCACCTCGGCACCCGTCGAAATGCAAGACCAAGCCTTCGCACTACCTGAGGCAGTGTGTTGTCTATCTACTGCATCACCGCAGCTCCACAGACGCAATGGAGTTTGATATGATGTCTATCCACTACACCACTGTGGCCCCGTCGAAATGCTAGAATAAGTCCCGCACTGCCGGGGGGCTATGTATATNATGTCTATCCACTACACCACTGTGGCCCCGTCGAAATGCTAGAATAAGTCCCGCACTGCCGGGGGGCTATGTATATCCACCACACCATCGCAGCCCCCAGGTAGCGAGTCGACTACCCACCGCAACACAGCAACCCCCAGGAAGCGAGTCGTCTATCTACCACATCACAGTGTACCCCAAGAAATAATTTGTCTATCCACCACACCACAGCGACCCCAAAAAGTGAGTCGTCTACCCACTGCACCACTGCAATCTCCCATCGAAATGAAATGCAAGAGCCACACAGCCTGTGGTGATGGTGAATCGTTGTAGCGATCTGTGTTGGGTAATTTTGAAAAAACACGTGATGTTAAGGGAGCACGCCTGTAGCCTGGCGCTATGTAATTAAGTCGGGGCGTTGTTGTAGAGACACGCCTGAGGCGATGTCTATCCCCCACACCACTGCGGCTCGCAAGAATCGCGTAATCTATCCACCTCACTACCGCAACCCCCAAGAAGCGAGGTGTCTATCCGCTAAACTGCCGCGTCCCCGGACAGTAAGTTGTCAATCCACCTCACTACCGCGGCCCCCTTGTAACCTAAGACTATGTAATGAAGTCGGGGAGTCGTTGTAAGGAGCTCATCTGGGTCTATGTCTATCCACCACACCACTGTGGCTTCGAAGAATCGAGTAGTCTATCTACCTCACTACCGCAGCGCCCCAAGAAGCGAGTTGTCTACCCGCCACGTCACCACAGTCCCCAAGAAGTGAGTTGTCTACTCAACACGTCACCGCGGCTCCCAGGAAGCGAGTCGTCTATCCACCATGTCACCGTGGCACCAAGCGGCGATAGTCGGGGCTTCAACGCGAGGACACCTGGAATGCATGAGCGTGAAGTAGGGACCAGAGAAATGTCTATCCACCGAACCACCGTGGTCCCAATAAGCGTGTCGTCTATCCACCGCACCACCGCGGCCCCAATAAGCGACTCGTCTTTCCACCACATCACAGCAGCCCCAGGAAGGGCATCGTCTATCCACCACACCATCGCGGCCCCCAAGAAGCGATTCGCCTATACACCACGTCACCTCGGCCTCCAAGAAGCGAAGTAGTGACTAGTCGGGACATTGTGACAGGGATTTGGGAAAACTCGGAGAAAATCCACTAGCTTCAATAACATATCGTCTATCTGCTGCATCACCGCAACCTCCGTCGAAATGCAAGCCTCTGCACTGCCAGAGGTAGTGTGTTTTTTATCCACTGCACTGAAGCAGCCCCACAGTCGTAATNCGAAATGCAAGCCTCTGCACTGCCAGAGGTAGTGTGTTTTTTATCCACTGCACTGAAGCAGCCCCACAGTCGTAATTAAATTTTTTTTCAGAACAGCGGCGAGCACCGCCTGTCAACACGAGTCTAGTCGGAGATCATACACGACGCTAAACATCGTCTCGTCATTCATCCTGATGGAGGTTACACCCNTCGAAATGCAAGCCTCTGCACTGCCAGAGGTAGTGTGTTTTTTATCCACTGCACTGAAGCAGCCCCACAGTCGTAATGAAATTTTTTTTCAGAACAGCGGCGAGCACCGCCTGTCAACACGAGTCTAGTCGGAGATCATACACGACGCTAAACATCGTCTCGTCATTCATCCTGATGGAGGTTACACATGACGCCAAGCACCGTCCAAACAAAAAAATTAAAAAAAAAATTATTTTGAGAAAAATCAATTTTTGGAAAAAAATCTTTTTTTTAATAAATTTTGAAAAACAATTTTGAAAAACTCGTCGTGGGCGATGCCTATGTTATGAATTTGATGGTTGTACCCTTAACAGTTCGGGAATTACGACCAATTGTGCTTATAAGTTCGCATATTGCTTAAATTACCATTTGTTAATGTTCCTTCTTTGGGGGGATGGCTACGCTATGAATAAGACGGTTGTAGTATGTCTATGTTACAAATTTGGCGGTTGTACCTTAAAGGGTTCGGGAATTATGGAAAACTATGCTTATAAGTTCGCATAGGGCTTAAATGACTGTGTTCATTTACGATTTCGTGGGTGATGCATATGTTATAAATTTGGTGACTATATCCTTTACGATTCGGAAATTGGGTTCAACTATGCTTATACATTGTGAAAAGTTGTATGCCAGAGATGCAATGAACACGAACATTCTTCAGCGAATATGAATGGTACTGACTTGTTAGTTTCAAGAGTCTCGCGTTGCTAATCAGAGACGTGACCATTTCGAGAGCCTCGCGTGGCCAATCAGATACGAGAGTTTTTCGAGAACCTCGCATAGCCAATCAGAATCGAGAGCCATTCAGAATCTAGAGCCTTGCATAGCCAATCATAATCGAGGGCCTCGTGAACCTGCTTGCACATTCCGGCTTATATTGCATAATTTCTGCCGGATTCAGCCTCATTGTTCAAAACAGCCTCATTGTGAAAATTTTGGAAAATTTTAAAAATCTTTTGGGGAAATTCGGGAAATTTTAAGGGAAAAAGGGAAATTTTGCCGGTTTTTGGGGTGTAAAAGAGATTTTTTGAGAGAAAATCTGGGAAAAAAGGGAAAAAATATCGCCATTGGCTCCCGCAGGTGGCGCAGAACCACCGTATTATAGCTACTACCAAGCATCCATTCCACTAATCCACCCGCAATGCATTCCAAATATGCCGAACTGAAAGCTAATAATTATGCTTTTAATTTTGCCATCATATTCAAGCGTTGCCGCCAAACTTTGAAATAAATATCCCACATTATATTTTCTCCACATACCAACATTGTATTCCCAGCCGAAATAAAAGTTAGAAATTTATACTACATTCATTTGCATCTAATCTTGTGAAAAACAAAAACATTGTGCAGTCGTCTTCAAAATCTCGTCATAAAATGAGAATTTTTTTTTACAAATATCCCCACATATATTAACCAAACTCAAAGTGGTCGTTATTCTTCAACCTTCTCCCCTTGGGATTGTAAAAACAGAAAAAGAAATTATTGTGTAAAACCGCATCCAATCAGTTTTTTTTTATCGACCAATATATATTTATATATCTAAAGCTGGTCGCAGCTAGTCATCAGTTGATCAGTCGATCCACCCTAGATAAGGTCACCAGCACATGTGTGTACGCTTATTTTTATTTTTTCATTACACAAAATTGGTAATTAATATGCAAAGACAAAGTTTGGATAGTACATTTCAAGTCCATCAAAAAAATACGAAGGTCCACATAACCCTTATGTGCAGTGTTCTCTTCAGTGCTGGCACATAATTCTGCAGTCGCGGATGGAGAGGCATCTTTATAAATGTAGGGCGGTGGTTAAGGCGACTACATTAGCCGGCAGTTATTTGGGCACGCAAGCTCCCAAGTCCTGTCTTGAGGGGTGTCCAATACAGACTGGTCAATATCTCTGGGACAACCATCACTCGCTGACCATATACGAGCAGGACGGCAAACATTTGCTGCACAGTCCAAGAGATAAAGTTTGAAAATTTCACATTATAACAATAAAAGTGCGTTCTTACGCACAAAGGTATTGAACTACACTGCAACATAGTTATCAATAATGCACTCAAACTTACAAACAAGTCACATAAATAATTGAAGTAAATGTTGCACATAGACACGTGTAATTGGATTTAAAAAAAGTATTTATTCAGCATTTTGTATTTCTATTTTGGTTTATAACGCGTATAAGTGCGCGTTAGTAATATGCAGAGATAAGGAATGAAGTGAATCTCCAGAAAGTATGTAATAAATTATATGCTGTGCGTTATGATTTTCAGCTAAACTACATTACCAAATTATCAGTAAACTTAAATATGTAGGTATTAATAATCACGGCAAATTGCATTATATGTAATAGTATTATATACTATATAAAGCTGATAGCAATATTTACAAAGTAGTGCCGTTGACATAAGATATCTTGCAATTATCCTAACAGATGGCTTGGTCAGTGGCGTCAGCCTACCGATGAATACTGGGATAATCTGATGATTTTGCAAAAAAAACTAGCTCATCCCCGATAAGTTTCTTCTATTGGAATGCCCAAATTATGATTTGCAATTAGAAATGAAAAAGTATTAAGCTGTTACACAATCAACAGCAGCCTTAATGTATTTGTTTAGTGATGTGCAAAGCATAAGCATTTTATTCAATGGGCGGCCATTTGCATTCATTAAAACCGAAGTAGACAAATGTATCATTATTATTGTTACTGATAGTGCTACAGTTACAGGTGAAGTAGGCAGAAAAATATGTACATATTGTCCATGTACACATTGCACTTTACACCATAACAAAACTCAATACTTTCAATTGTCGTGGAGAGGTTTTACCGAGTGTGGTAGCTCCTTAGCATTTCAAGAACAATGCACATCTTCATTTACACAACCTTTAACCTACAAGCAATTCATAATGTGAAATGCGAATAGATAAGATACACAAAATTGTACCTTCTACAGACACTGTCTCTATTTCACTATAATTCTGGTATGTAAACATGTTCCGTATGCAAATTCTTAAGCAGTTCTTAACATACTTAATTTTAAACAGCATTAAATTTGAAATTATAAAAAAAAAATATTGTACTGTATTCATAATTGCTATACTAAAGGCGAACAATAGCAAATGACTTTAGTATCGAAGTTTTTATCATTTCCCGTTCTCTGCTTAGAATGACTTTGTCGGGTTTCCTCAAGTTACCATTACTTTCCATCCTCAGTCAAATACATTAACTGCTATTGATGTTTTTCGAACTGCCAGTACACTGCTGTCACTGTATAATGACTGCAAGATCTTCGTCGCCCCCTCGTATGGGAGAGTTGGGTAGCCCTGGCCGGCGGGTATCCCTGGTCAGTGTTAGTCTCAAACAGTCCCACGCACATAGGTAAACAAATAACACGCCACAACGACCGCAGCCCCATTTAGCCGTATAATCGAATCAACCCGGACGCGACCGCCGAGCGAACAACACGTTACAATCGTTCATATACCTGTGCCTAAATTGTAATGTGCGCCGTCTACATTTTGAACTCAGTTATTGTTTGTAAAATGTAAGTTCTTCACCATGGTTTATTGATTATCCTTTAAGGTATTGATTAAAGTGTTTAAATTAGGTTAATAATTTAGGTAATCTTTATTGACATTGTTCATATTAAGTAAAAACATAGAATGTGGCGGTCGGGTACAACCGGATACGATATTGCCGGGTAACACCGGATATTTTTTGATGGAGAAAGGTTTAGTTATTTTAATGTAATGTTAAAGCAAGTATGTAAAATGTTGTTGTATTTTACAGAATAACTTCAAAATTGCCAAAAGTGAAGGGAAGAATTACACACAGAGGAAATTGGGATGGAAATAAAATGAAACAGGCTATGCTATCTGTCCAGGAAAAAACGACATATTTGAGAGAAGCAGCTGAGAGATATAAGGTGCCTAGAGAAAATGAATTGCTCAAACAGTTGAGCCAATTTCCTGATGCTTCTAAGAAACGTCTTGCAGTGCGTTCCAGAAAAACTAAAAAGAGTAAGATTCTGAGCTCTTCGCCGTTCAAAAACGCGCTGGCAGAAAAAAAGGCTGCAACCAATAAAAACAAGGCGGCAGTTAATAAAATGAAAACAAAGAAGAACATTCAAAGTTTTGTTCAGCAACAAAGAGACCAGGATACAGAATGCATGATTTGCGGAGAAACGTTCCAAGAAAACTGGATACAGTGTCATAAATGCGAAGACTGGGCGCACGAAGCGTGTGAGGACATTGACCCTTCGGAGTAGTACTACTTTTGTGATGTATGTAAGGCCAAAACACGGCTTGGTCATCATTAAATCTATGTCCGGGGCTACCCTCCAAAAATGTATCCACTGAAAATTGAAGCCTGATTTCAAGACTTGATATAAGCTAAGATAATGAACCTATCAGATTGTTACTTAATTATCATAATGAGAGATATGTTGTATTTCCATTCTAGTATAAAAATAAATATTTAATTATGTTGATTTTCAAAATATCATGAGTTTTATTTATGTGACTGGGAATACCCGCCTCTCCCCTACTCATCGTTATCAACAGGAATAAAATAGTGGTGTAACTTACGACCCCAAATTGAAGATTTTTAATGAGCTCAGCATTCGGAATATATGAATGGTATCAAGTGAGTGCGACTGTAAGGTCTGATAATGTCGCGACCTCGACGAAGAAATTACCTATGTTTCTTTCAGAAACCCAAAAAGGGATTTCTGAAGACTGGAGATATTCAGATTCGTTGAACTGGCGAGGCGGCGAGAAGCGAGCTCTCAAGCTGCAACCAGGAAAAAACAAGATAAGGAAGAAAACACCAAATTCCGGCGCCTCAGCAAAAAAATCGTACCACCTCGGGCGAGATGACCAGCACTTATAGGAATTGGGCAGGTGCAAAATATTAGCCCTGTAAATTTTTTTGGAAAAAAAAATAAAACTTTTTGTACAAAATTATATGNCGGGCGAGATGACCAGCACTTATAGGAATTGGGCAGGTGCAAAATATTAGCCCTGTAAATTTTTTTGGAAAAAAAAAATATAACTTTTTGTACAAAATTATATATAGCGTTTTCTTACCAGTTCCAATTATTGTTATTTTTGCGCTTGCATTGTAATCTGATAACTGGGAAATCAATGTTCAACAATCGCCTACGATAACATTGTCGGGGTATGTCACTGAAATTTCACACTTCAGTATCTTCGACAAACACAATATATTGTTTCACTCCCTAGCAGCACGAGTGAAACTATATATAACAACAACGCACACGATTTTTGCCGCAAAATATGCGGTGAGCTAGTAAACATGCAATTTGGCTCGCGACACACATTCAAGTTTGCGAGGCTAGTCGTCTGGTCTCACCACGTCTTTCGCGCTAGGCACGCCTGACACCTACGTACCCAGAAGTCGTTATTGCGCGGTATTTCCCCCTCTTGCAAAACAGCTGTTTACTTCCAATCAGCTTGTCGGTCGAGGAACGAGCACTGACGACTGATGACTCCACAGACACATTCACATAACTTTACATTTTGAGGCTTGCACGTAACTCGTCAAAACAATAATTTAGTTTGGCCGTGAATCGTTTTTATCTAAATTAGTTTCGATTTCTGCATAAGTTCACTATTCTGCAAACAAGCTCGATTTCCCGCGACTTTGTTCTCCTGTAAACAGAATTTTATTTCTCGCGAGTTCGCTCTCCAGTAAATCTACTTTGATTTCCTGCGAGTTCACATTCCTTTCCTGTAAACTGAATTTGATTCCCCGCTACTTTGCCCTCCAGTAAACCGAGTTCGATTGAAAGTGAGGTTGCACTTGTAAAATGAATATCGCATTTCTCAAGTAAAGTTCAACTTAACGAAACTAATGACGATCGAAAAAAAATGGCATCCGATTAATGATAATCGTGCACTCCGGTGGACGAATTGCGAAATTTTTGATAGTTCCATTAGCAATTCCTTAATACTGATTTCCTTGTTATTTCTTTCATGTTAGTAACCTCTAAACCTGCATATAAAAGTGCGAAAAGTGGAAATAAGAGTCAGCCGAGAGCTGGCATTTCATGAGTAAACTCCTCTTCAAGGAAAGGGAATAAGGAAATTAGGAAAGTTTGTATATAAATAAACATATTTTATCAATTATAGTGATAATATAATTGGAAAATATATAAAATGTGAATATATATGAGTATCATTATATTATACTTTATTTATTATCATTTACTGTTGTTATGGACTTAACATTTTTAATAGTAAATAGAAACATAAAAGTTTACATTCATAAAAACAGTCAAAGAAAATAATAAGAAAGAGACTAATAAAGTAACATATAAATATATTCATATTTATAATTATATGTTTTCAAATTAAAAAATCAATTAAATAAATTATATATATGGCTTTCCTTATTTCCCTTTCCCCTTTCCTTTTTCTTTAAAAGGCTCATGAAAGGCCAGTTCCCGACTGATGTTTCTTTCCAGATTTCGCACTTATATAGGCCGATTTCAAGGTCACTATAACATAATCGTCAAATTTAATGTTGCCAACCCCACCACGATACTAAATTCAGTCTATAGAATTTCAGTGTGGCAAACACTGCCCACGTCGAAGCTCTGAGATTGTCTAGAAATATCACCCGGCACGCCCATATGTGGATATGCCTTGCATTCAAATGCAAATTTATTTGTAACTTTCCGACGCAACATAAGCGCACAAAAAAAACTCACCCTACACTTCTTCTATCCGATGTCAATCTCGATCTGAGAAACAAACTCCTGAACAACAAAATTTTGTTTTGCATCAAATTTACATCACCATTCAATAAGATTGTAAAATTTGTACAAACTAGAAATCGATGTATTTTCACATTACTGCCGAGTTTACATCACGATTCCATACTATTGTACAATTTGGACAAACTTGAAATCAGTGTATTCCTTCGAGATCAAACAGTTGCTGTAGTTCACAGCTTGTGCGAAGTACAGATATCTCGTACCCATGGAGTAATGTATGGTGTGTGCGGCTCGCAACTGAAGGCATCTGGGTTCAATTCCAACTGTGGCTGGAACAAAAGTAGTACCTAAATTCAAATGTTTACTCTGTTTTAAAATTTTCGTTCAGTTTTACGCGTTTCTTAAAATAATCCACATCTTCGAAACTATTATTGACGGGCATCGGACGAGGTTCGATTCCTGGTAGAGTCGTTCAATAGATATCTCATACCAGTGGCATGCACATCGCCTTTCTCGAATAAAACTCAACTGAGGGAAATAAGGTAAGTTCTAGAATACAAATTAAAAATATATATTAGTACAATGACATCATCGCAGTTTGGGGAATCTGAATGACTACAATGCAATTCGTTTTCCTGCAAACTAGAATCGATTGTCAGAGGAGCCACTCTCGAGTTAACAGGTTGATTACACTGTAAGGTTGCTCTCTTGCGGGCAGAGTTTAATTCCCTAGCGAGGTTGCTCTTAACTAAAAAGTGTTTGATTCTGATGCATTTTCACTCTCCCACAAATGGGATTGATTCCTGGTGGTGTCACACTGTCACAAACTAAGTTCGATTATACTATCAAATGAAAGAGGCATTGAATTTTTTTTTCCATATATGGAAACAGATTAACGAATCGTTACCCTCTTACCATACATAAAAATGTTATTACTCTTTTGTAAACCGAGTTTTATTCCCAGTAGGTTCTCTTGTAAACATACTTTGATTTTCAGTAGCATCTCTCTCTCTCTCTCTCTCTCTTGCAAAGTAGGTTTGATTCCTAGTAAGGGTTGTGCATATCGCCTTTCTCGAGTAAAGGTCTTTTAGGCAATGCAAACTATGAATGAAAAAAGGAGAACAAAATGGTAGCTAAACAGTATTCGTCATGTATTATGGTGGACGAATCAGGAAACTTTTCATTATTCCACTAGCATTTCCTCCATGTTGACGACTCCGTTGTTCTTTCCTCCATGTCAGTGACATTGAAATTTGCCTATATAGTGTAAGTACGAAATCCAGTAAGGGTTGTCAGTTGAAGTTGACCTCTCATGAATAAGCATCTCTTCATGAAGAACAGCTAGGGGAATAAGGCTAAGTGAAATAAGTAAACTACTAGTACATATAAAATATCATTGGAATATGTAAATAGAAAAAATTGATAGAAAGTGTATATAGAATTTATTTACACAATATATAAATATACTCTATATAAGAATTTAAATTTATAAATACAGGATGATCCATCTAATGTGGACACCCCCAAAATTTCCAGAACGATTGCATATCACGAAATACGGTTTTCGCTAAATGAGTATACGTTCGATGGCAACTAATTTGCTGCAAAGGGTCTATTCGTAACACATGTATGGACAGAAATAATTAAACCACATATGATTTTTCCCCTGGAAACATACATTTATTTCAATGGCACCTGGAAGTACGTGCGAAGAGGATTTCTCTATCATAGTATATGTTATGGAAAGTAACACAGAAATGCCAAGAAATAATGTGCAAATATGATAAAGTTAAGTGGGCCGGTAGCATGAGGCAGTGGACATGTACTCACAGTGTCGTGACTTATCCTGGCCGGACAGCTTGCTTACAGCAGTAGAGCGCTTACTTTAATGGGGCAAGGGGCACCGCATGCGATATTAGACACAGGGGAGCACCACAGCGGAGGGAAGACGGGCAATGTGAGTGCATGTCTGATATTAAAACGTTACGTTTTTTTTTTCTTTCAGATAACAATGTAAATCATGATATTAGTTTCCTAGTCATTAACTGTACAGAGTAACGTGTGTGTGCTGATGCACAACAAAGATAGAACAAACAAACCTAAGTAGAAATGCAATCGAATCCACAAGCATATTACAAAAGAGCACAGTTATGGTTGAAACCCTTCACATTAGGTCTTTTCACAGCATGTGCTCGATGTGTTTACTATTGACAGCAATACACATGCGTAAATACACACGTAGATAACGACGATTTGCCTGAAGTGTTTCTAGTGTAATGCCTCTGAAAACTGCTACAAAACATTCCTGCATGTTTTTCGGCATCGTAGGTGCCATGTTGTATACCTTATATTTCAGTGTTCCCCAGAGAAATAAAAAATAAATCGAGAGATGTGAGGTCGGTGGAGCGAGATAGCCATCTTACAACACCACCACGCCCTATCCACCAGTTTGAAAACATTTAGATTAACACTTGCCTGGCCACAAAAACAAAATGCGCAGCACAACCATCATTCTAAACTACATATCACGATGTTTGTCGAGCGGTATGTCTTACAGAAGTGCCGTTTAATTTTCTCTGAGGAAATGGGTATACGTACAACCAGTCATTGTCCTTGAATGAAGTATGGCCCTATGGTATAATCTCCAACGATTATACAACACACATGCTCTTACCATTGTCGCTGGTGCTCCACATAACCGGACCCAATGCGGATTCTCCGACGCCCAGTAGTGCATAGCTTGTACATTTACGCGTACATGGTTTGTAAAGGTTGTTTCATCGGTAAAAAGTTTGTACTTCAGAAAATGATTGTCATACCTTATATACATCATATCAAACCTTTAAAATTGAAAACGCTGGTGGAAATTACCTTCATGTAATGCCTGACGAAGAGCCACATGTTATGGATATAATTTCCATTGGTGCAGTATCCATTACACTTGTATTTTTTATTCCTGCTAACCTAGAAACTTCTCGCGTACCCAAGTGGGGGTTTGCATCGACACATCCCAATGCATCATGTTGATGCACCTCTCCCACATCATTCTTTTGTCGCACTCATGTTGTGTAATTCCAATCACCACATGACAAGAGACTATGCAAATTCTTCGTATCGTTTGCTGTGAGATGGGCGTCCGGTCAGGATACCTTCCACCATACGTTTGGATGGCTTGCTTGACATTTCTGCCAAACTCACTGTAAATCAGTAGATCGTCCGGTTTTTCTCGTTTGTGAACTTCATTGCATATGTACAGCCACGCACTGCAATACCACTTACCATAACAGATTACGGGGACTGGTGCTGTGCTGCTATTAGGAAGCGGTCCCGCCAGGATGAGTCACTGCATGTGTTGCTTGCTTACAGATGTGAGTACAGATACACTGCCCTATGCTACCGGCCCACCTAACTTAATCGTTTTTGCCCATTGTTTCTTGATGTTTCTGTGTTATTTTCCATTGCATATGCTATTTACTTAATTCCTCTTTGCACATACTTTCAGATTCCATTGAAATAAATGTATGTTTCCAGGGGAAAAATCATATGTAGTTTAATTATTTATGTTCATGCATGTGTTACAAATAGTCACTTTGAATCAAATTACTTGCATCCATATGTAATTTCATTTAGCGAAAAAAGCATTTCGTGATCTGCAACTGCTCCGGAAATTTTGGGGGGTGTCCACGATAGGTGGACAAACCTGTATATATATTATATATATTATTATTTACCTTATTTCCCTCACCGTAATCCCCTTGCTCATTTCATTGAAGAGATGCTTGTTCATGAAAGGCCTACAACCGACTGATATCTCTTTCCAGGGTTAGCTCCTAAACAGGTCAATTTTATGTTACTATCAAATCATCCCAGTTCCATTAATCTGAATGACTTTAATCCACTCATTCTCCTGCAAACTGTATTCGATTTCCAGATGAGTTACTTCCAAGTAAGCAGTTTTATTCCCTCCCGAAATTTATCTTATATAGACAGTTAGACTCCCTTAGGAGGTCACTTTCAACTTAACAGATTTTGATTCCCATGCGGTTTCGCCCTCCTGCAAATTAAATTCCAGTGGGGTCACTTCAAAAACAAATTTGACGTTTTCAGGAATTGTGAACATAACTCCAGTGTCTTGACTGAGGGGCCACCATGACAACTTGTTACAAGGTGATCTAATCACTATTATGAAAAGTGAATTATTTTCCATCTAGGATGATGAAAAAAATGGTGATCGAAGAAAAATATAAAATTGTGGCAAAAAAGCGATTGTTCTGAGCTCTGGTGAAGAAATTGCGAAACTGTGTTTGATTCCCAATGAGGCCACTCCCCAGTTAACTTAATTATATTCCAGGTGCTGTCGTTCATTGGATTTTGCACTTGTGATAAACAATGTGCACACACATACACATGCACTATCCATGTCGTCTCCCATCTCGAGTACAGTTCAACTAGACTAAACAAATTACGATAAAAAAACAAAATTTGGCCAATAAGTAATCATTATGAACACTGGTGGACAAATTATAATATCTTTTATGATCTGGCAGTTTCGTAAGGCGTAACGAATCATTACCCCCCTTGCAATACATATTTGCATCCACTTATTCAGTAAATCTGAATTTCCATTACAGCAACAGATGTATCCCTTTGCAATATATATTCATGTTCGCTGATTCGCTTAAATTGAAATTGTCATTTAACATATTAGTTGGGCGATTTATAAGGACGTTCAACTCTCAGGCTTCGGAACAACGATAGTTACGAATTATATGTGATCAACTGTAAAGGAGCCACAAATTTCCATTGGTTGCAATGCTCAATTTACACCGAAGCGAGTAGTGTTCACCTCCCACCAAGACAAATGGAGCGTACTTCGCTGAGCATTAACCCCAGGGATTCCTTTGGAGGTTGCTCACCTGCATACTAAAATTGATTCTTAGCAGAATAACTCTTTTGTTAACAAAATTAGTTTCAACGATCAAGAGGAAAAGTCACAAAAAGTTATTTTTTTTCAGATATAGAAAGGGAGTAACGAATTATTACCCCCTTAGAATACATGGATAAAAATATCTCTACTTTTTAACAAACCTAATTTGATTCCAAAAAACAAAGTTTTATTCATGATCAGGCAACTCTCCTACTAAGATTGACTAGTAGCAGGATAGTGCTTATTGCCTTCCTCGAGTAAAGTTTAAGTATATGAATTAAACAACGATCGAAAAAATACCAATTGGACGCTGAACAGTGATCGGCCTGCACTCTGGTGGACGAATTAGGAAACTTTTGATAATACCACCAACATTTCCTCCATGAAGATATCTTTATTGTTCTGTCCTCCATGTAGGTGACCTTGATATTGGTCTATATAAGACCGAAATATGGAAAGAGCTGTTATTCTGAAGTCGGCCTTTCATGAACAAGAATCACTTCGAGGAAAGGAGCAAATGGAATAAGGTAAGTACTGATGTATAAAAATATATGTAGTAGATTGAATTGATAAAATGTTTTGAATTTGTTTAAATAAATACGAAAATATTTATACTTATCTTTATTTATTCTCCGGTACTATTTTTATGGTCATCGACATTTTTAACAGCAAAGGCAAACATAAGATATATTAAAGACCATAAAAACAATAAAGGAATAAATATATAGATATGTATAAACATACTCATTTATTTATACGTACTAGTACTTACCTCATTTCTGTTACCTTACTCCCCTTGCTCCTCCCTACGAAGAAATGATTGCTCATGAAAGGCCGACTCCCGACTGACATCTCAGTTTTCGCTCTTATGTATGCCGATTTCAAGGTCACTGAAATGGAGGAAAGAACATTAATGTCGTCAACATGAAGGAAATGCTATTGGGATCATTAAAAATTTTGCAATTCGGCAAACCAGAGTGCATGGCAGTAGTAGGATTTAGAGATATTAGGGGCAGGTATCATGCATCAGAATTAAGTATTCGCCCACGACCTCGATTGTCGAGGCGGACTGGGACAGCCATGTTTGAGGCCCCACCTCGCCCTCATCAAAAGGCTCCCCTCACACTCCTTCACCAACCCCTTTCCCCCCTTTGCCAAAACTCGTAACCAAAATTTCAATAAAATATATTTTTCAGTAAAACTAATAATTTTATAAAAAGTTTTCTCCCATCGGCTTGGATAATTTCTAACACTGTTTTCCTTTTACATAGATAAAAATAGTGAGAAAGCGCACCATGGCAACAACTAATTTTTTATTGGTTTTTGTTAAAAATGAAAGTGAGTTTTTTTCATCGCGATGTTATTTATACACATCATTATGTCGGGTATACTGATGGAACCCCTCCTATCCCCCACAAGCACAAGCAAATATCGCTCCTCCCCCCCCTCCCAATCCAAAACGTAGGCATCAGCACGAATACCCCTTCTGTCCACCCTCCTTTGAGTTGTTTGCTGACGCAAATAATTTGCCTTCGCCCTCCCCCCTCCCCCTCACCTTTTCATTCCAGCTTATAAAAGCCATCAGGACCCAGTCTCCTATCTGCTGCTGTCTGCGCCATTACTTGCCATAGCCGCTCGTCTTGAGCGCAATTTATTTCTCGTCTGCATTATTTTATAACCAAGCAGCAGATGTTTGCGTTGTCCTGCTGGTCATGAAAATAAGTCTGGCGATCGTCGCATACGGGAGGCGATGTTTGTTCGCGGCCCTCAATAGAGAAAAAAATAACTCACATATCTGCCGGAAGAGTTCCTGCTAAGGTACACACACAACGAAGTTCGAAATGTGTATAAGAGACTTCCAGCCTATCTGCAGCAGGACGAAAATATTCTCGACTGCTTGCTGTGCAGGGAGTGCTCCGAAGACTACAACACATCAGTTCCGGACACTCCGCATTCCCTCGCTTGGTGCAAGGCATGGCATCGGGCAGCAGCAGACACAACCAACACCGCCACCACCACCACCAACGTCGAAGGTAAAGCACAGTGAAAAAAACATGAATGGCTCCACAGACCAGACGACTGCCTACCTCATGAAGCTGATCACATTGTGTCTGCATTTCGGTATCAGTATATGAGGGCACCATACAGGCCACCGTCGTCAGCAGCAGCAGCAGCAATTGGCCGAGGCCGACTAATCCTATCAACACCACCACTACCTTGATCTTCGATGCACGAGGTGTTGTACACCAGCTCCTTCGAGTCAGATAAAGTTAAGAGTTATCCCAAAGCCATCCCTGGATTCTGGAGAGTAAAATACTGGCTGGGCGACCATTGGTACGAGAATGCTGTGATAAACATATAGGTATGCAATGGTGTAAGTCATGCTGACCTTTATTATGCCTTGGCACATACCTACAACACGAGCATCATGAATGCAGAAGGCAAGTCGAAAGTTTATTTTATGATCAGAATCCGGTGCGATGGCATAACCTGTGCAGTGTACACATGAGACCAGATGTAACCCTACAATGTAGCATCGATAGTCTGTTGGAGTTGGATGAGGGCGAAACAATCATCATAAAATAGGACCTCCGGTATGCGGACTACGAAATACGACGAAGAGGCCGGGAAACCATACTTCGCTTCAGTGAACAATGCGATGGCGAGACTCACAGACTCCTACCAGACGATAAATCCGACGTGGATCTGTGCGTCAAGCAGACGATGTGTAGCATCTTACCATGAGAGGTGAAGACCAGCTCGCCAGACGAAGATGGAGACGGACTGTGGATCATCACAAATAAAAGCATGAAATAGTTTTTTTTTTGTATGTGGCAACATCTTCTAAAATAATTTCTATTAGTTTTTTTGCAGTTGGTGGTCGGATTAATTGTTTTAATGTTTGTCGGTGTGTGTAAACAAACATTTTAAGGTAAGTAATTTTAACTTTTCTATTCATCAATAATTCAGGGGGAAAATGTACACATATTAAAGTAAAAAAGTGAATATTTAATTAAATATAAAACATATATATTGTGGTAAAATGAATGCGGAAAGAAAAGTCGTTTTGCTAATCAGTGATTCATTAAAACAATTGATACTGAATGTAAACAAATGTAAGATGGTTGTTTATACAAAATATATTAATAAATAGAGCATGTAAAAAAAGATTTTACCTGGTTTCATATTATTTGTGATGTATCCCACCAGCGCGAGGGAAAAATGTATTAGTAAACTCAAGAAAATGAAGTGNAAAATGAATGCGGAAAGAAAAGTCGTTTTGCTAATCAGTGATTCATTAAAACAATTGATACTGAATGTAAACAAATATAAGATGGTTGTTTATACAAAATATATTAATAAATAGAGCATGTAAAAAAAGATTTTAATTGGTTTCATATTATTTGTGATGTATCCCACCAGCGCGAGGGAAAAATGTATTAGTAAACTCAAGAAAATGAAGTGNCTGGTTTCATATTATTTGTGATGTATCCCACCAGCGCGAGGGAAAAATGTATTAGTAAACTCAAGAAAATGAAGTGTTAATATACAGTATGATTCACAGCACCTGTATCACTAATTGTTCTCATAAACAACACGACACCGGAGGTTCGCGAAAATTTTTTATAACTTTACTCTATATGAATCATCGATTGGTAGTAATTCCATTCCCCCGAACACATACCGGTGGTAAGGGTATGGGGAGTGAGTTTCAAAATTGAATATGGAAACAGGGGTCGTATGGTATCGCTGGATATATCGTCGAAAAGGTAATGTTTACTAAGACAATTGTTTTCTGATGTGCATAGTTTACGCACAATAAAATAAATCATTTAAGCACATGGATTGTGAAATGTGTAGTTTACACACAATTAAAATTAATCGCAAACATATTTTTCTTACTACAATGAAAAGGAAATAGACGAAACATGTTCTTTTTCTTGTGTGTATACTTAGTTTACATACAATCAAACGTATGTCGGGTGTACTGTAAATACAAGTATGGTGTGAGATAACTGCGGTGAAATGGGAACTGGGAACACTCATTCGCACACCTCACTCTTCATAAGTGTTCGAAATGTTAACCACACTGTACCAGAAACGACTCTGCTCTCCTTGTTCGCGGTTGCTCAGTGGACCTCAGCACAGCTGAGAGATCCAGATGCTGCTCTGGTTTTGTCTACCATGCCTTCCCTCATTGTTGGACACACGCAGTAGAAAATATATTTAATTCTCCCCCAAAAAATAAGTCATTTGGGGACAAGTCTGACGAACGTGGTGGCCAAGCTAGGGGACACATTTATCAAATCCGCCATCTGGGGAATAACATGTCAGCTACTAGCCGAGCTCTGCATGAAAAGTGAGCAGGACAGCTATCCTGTTGAAGCAACAGTGTTAATCTCAGAGCGAGAGGGACATTTTCGATCAGCTGATACAAAATATTCTCTAGAAATTCTGCATATGCTGCACCATTCAAGTGCCATTCAAAAAAATATGGTCCTACGATGTGATGTCCGAGAACGCCACAACAAGTATTAAAGTAGCACACATACTGGTTATCGACTTGATGGAGCCTATGTGGGTTGATTGCAGACCAGTGATAGATATTTTGTATGTTAACATCACCATTACTCTTGAAAGTGGCCTCATCAGTCAACAAAATGCTGCGATGGAAAGCACGATCCTTGCCCAGGTACCAGTTGCAAAAACCAATGTACCTAGGAAAGTCATTATTATCAATTTTTTGGTGCAGCTGTACATGGTATGGATGTAAACGATTATCAGTGAAGATTCTCCACACTGTAATTTGAGACAATCCTGAGTCGCGAGCAATCCTCCATGTAGAATAATGAGAATTAATTAACTACCATGGCCGCATGTCTGTTGCACTAGTCTTGTTGTGCGCACGCGACATGCAAAACGCTGGTAGACTTTCTATGAGTGATGAACGCACTGTGGGTATCTCTCTGCATACAAATGGGCAGCAGCTCTACAGTTCCGACGACATTCTCTTAGTATCATAAGCATGTCAAATAACTCTTAATTTGTAAACGGCATTTCATTCAGAAAACAATATCACAGACAGACAATTTCTGACATTGAAACAACACACATTATTAATGGTTGTGATGTAAAATGTATGACTGACTGCGTGAACGAACTTTCGATTGTCAGTTAACTTGCATGCTAAGCCTGCAGTTCCAGTAATTGGTAGATGGCTTATCTGCTTGCTGCGTAGTGCTGCATTATTCTCCACTATTGATCGGAAACAGTCTAATACCTACTGCACATGCCCATGCAGTTAGGCACACAGTTCACTGCTAGTATCAAAGCGAGGCTCACACTCCAACCAGCAATACTGTAATGGAGCACATTGTGTATCTGACGTGCATATTTAACCCACAACCAATGATACTTCGATACACTTAACTGATATTATAAGACTGTTTCCGAACAAATGCTGAGAATAAGGCAGCACTAAGCAGCAAGCAGATACGTCATCTACTACTTACAAGAACTGCTGGTTTTGAATGTAAGTTAACTGACAATCAATCATTCGTTTATTCAGACAGTCATTCATTTTACATTGCATGAATGACATAATCAGAGCAGCATGTTGATCTCTCTTCAGTGCTGATGTCCACCGAGCATCCGCGAATTTAAGATGGAGAGCAGAGTCGTGTCTGATATAGGATGGTTGGCATTTAGAACACTTATGAAGAGTGCTTTGTGCGGGTTGGCATTTAGAACACTTATGAAGAGTGCTTTGTGCGAATGAGTGTTCCCATTTTACGGTAGTACTCTCACACCATACCGGTATTTACAGTACACCCGATGTCCTTTTGATTGTACATACACTAGGTATTTTCGCCAAAAAAAAACACATGTTTCGTTTATTTTCTTGTTATTGTAGTAAGTAAACCACGTTTGCAATTAATTTTCATTGTGCATTAACTACTCACGTCACAAACCATATGCTAAGATTATTGAATTTATTCTGTGTAAACTATGCTCGTCAGAAAAAAATTGTATTTTTAAATGTTGTTTCCTTATAGACGATTTATACAACGATAACTTATACGATACACATTCCCATTTGCAATTTCAAAGCTCACCCCCCATTCCTGTACCTTCAGTAAATTCGGGGGAATGGGATAATTACCAATCGATGCTTCATATAGGGTTTAGTGATCACACATTTTTTCGCGAATCCCCCAGTATCGTGTTGTTTCCATGAAAAAGAGGAGATACGGGAGCTGCGAATCAGCCTGTATATATTATTATATATACTTTATGAATAATAATACCATTTTTATATAAATGGACTTGAGTTTTCCGAGCATGCACAGACAGACATTTGACAACATTAAAAAAATAATAACTGCACCTGTATGGTGTTGGATAACCATGAAGTCTGCATATTTGCTTGCGTGGGATGAGCGGTGTTAGCACCTTTTCACAGGTCTGCACCTTCACTGAGCTATATACAACCTCTAATTTCTTATATGGACAAGAATGAATAAAAATAAATGTTAACTAAGGTAAAAAACACATTTTTTTTTAAATGCATGTACATATCACTAATTAAAATAGGTATTTCTTATTTCAGAATTTCATTCTCGCTGACTCAGGAGTCGTCATGCTTCGAGTGTCCGAGCTACTTCACATACACATGTTCATTACATCGTTTCACCACCTTTTCCACCAAATAAACATCGGGAAACTGAGTAGGTTGGATCTCATCTGCGTAAAAGATCCGACGATGAGTTCGCCACGTAGGTCCTTGAGATAATACATGCGTTTTTATGCATGTATTATGAGTACTGCCTTGTAAGATTCCACAGACCAGTTGTGACGAAAGGCATTGTGGAAGAAGCTGCACTGTTTGGAGATGTGCACCAGGTACCTGATCTTGGCTTTAGATTTTTGCAGGTACCTTCCCTTCAGAAAAGTATGCACAGTCCGAAGCAGGGAGTCGTCCTTGGCATATTCGGACTTCATGCGAGTGGTAGAATGAACTGTATAATTTTAATAGCTTATGAGTTTCGGCAGTACTTCCACCCGCTTGTAGCTTCCTTTCGCTGTGAAATATCTCCATCGTTTGGCTTTCCGAGTCCAATGAAAGCGTTCGACGATGCTGGCCTTGAGTGCAGAGTATATGGAATAGCGATTTATACCATACCTTTTTATCAGTGCACGGAAAGTTGCATTAATGTATTCTTTACTATAATTGGTGTGTAGATACTTCGGCATGCATCTTTCGCGCAAAATACCTGCCATAGCCTTGGTGGCATCACATGCCTTTTCCACTTGAGTAGTCTGTCCCAGGCATATTAAGAAAATGTGTCTTTTACAGTCAAAATGCAGCGGTGACCTTTATTCGAACGAGAAAATACTAGCATTTCGATCATGTCAGATTCGAAAGTAATGTTCAGTCTTTTTATGATGTACTTTCTCCGAGAATAATTTCTTATGGTCGACCTGTCCAATTCCACAGAAATGGCATATATCGTCATTGCAGATGATAGCCAGATTCGACGACTTCTTCGATGATGAATATAATCTCGTTGGTGTGGGACTGGTTGCGTGCAGCCTGCGAATTGACCAGTTTTCGTAGTCTATCCATAATTTCGTTCGGATCATCCCAAAACACATAGCCTATCTTGTGCAGCAGCACACCTGATCCATCAGCTTCGGCTAATTGTGTAAACAGTCCTGCGATAATGCCGAATCTAGCATGCATCGTGTCCTTACATTGCCGTGTTGCAGGGTTATCATTTGCCTAATGAGCACGACAGGACTGTAGCGGGCATCAGAACTTGCGCAAATCCCATTTGGTGTAGTGTCCACGATGCCTACGATATTAAATTTCGCACAGACCTTGTGTGATTTTCACCTTGCACTTGCGATTTGCATCACACCTCCAGCCAAAAACGAAAGTTCGTTGTTTCCTAGAAACCAATTGTCATCTTAATGTCGCAAGCTATTCATCTTGCCGCTGTTCCGATCAGTGTAGGCTGCGATGTAATGACCAAAGAGGGTACCCACCTAAGGTCAATGCAATCGTGTTCGTTTCCGTACTCACGCATGTAGAAAATCATTCACTGGCAATTCGCCTTCGTGGATAGTGATGTCCCTTTACGATTTCAGGTTTAAGGGAATTTTTTATATTCATGTAGGTCGGGGTTGGTCCTTTCACCTTGATTTCGCTTTTGATATTTGGCCGAGGCAAAGCATCCTCCTTTCCGTTGTCGACCAAGTTCATCGATGCTGTGTGATCAGCTTGTAAGCCTTTTACCATCGATTCTCGAGTGCTAGTCTGTTACTTTTCAAGATTAGATATTTCGCACCCACAGCTTCGATGGCTCGCTGCAGCTCAGTCGTCAGTTCGGTTCGGTACACCATCATACATCGAATGCAATAAACATGCAACCACAAAGGTATATAAACATATATACTACAGATTTCCCGAAAGTAAATATTAGATCCTCTCCAGTCTGTCTATGCACGCATCCAGCACCATCTTGCTATGTCTAGCAATGTCAGTTTTCACAGCTAATTAAGACGTTAATATATATTGAAGAGTGTTCAATTCTTATTGTGTCTGTGCATTCGTCACGTTGATCAGGTCTATTAAACAGGTCTCCTTGCCCCCACGTGCTGGCCAATGGCCACCAAATCTTCCCCCACTTAATTTTTCACACTCTCCATCTTTTGTCCGAGAAGCAACTGGCCCCTGCCAAGAGCGGCGAGGGGGGTAGCTATAAACCCATTCCCATAATCATCGGAACATAAATCATGTCCGAACTAGGAAATAGCATCGTGACTCATGATCGCTGTCTTACTATAAACTGATCAAAGCCACATCTGTACCTTCCCTTATGTACCAGCGAATCCTTATCGATCACTTATTTGCTGTACTCTTCGTTCCAGCACAAGCAACACATACCCTTGAACTATGTGAAAGTCATATTCGTATTGACGTGGTTGTCAAATGCATGCCGAAAATTCGTATCGTCCATGCGAAACAACACGAAAATTCACATTATCTCATAGTTACTGTTTCGGTATGCGTGAATAAGTTTGAAACAAGTTCACACAGTTTATGTTAGCATGCCATACCATGATAAAGTATCCTTAAATGCAAGAATGTTTCTCGCATGCTACATAGACGAATATAAACACAGCATTTGGATGTGCTTCACTCTGTGGCTCAACAACTTCGTTATTGCTGCAGGGGGAATATTTCAACCCATCCATGGCCTGTAGTACTCTTGCTAGATGCTTTTTTTTGGTTGCTGGAGTAATTTGGAGTATAGGTACACATTTTCGAACTTGAGGACATTAGGTTCTTACAAAAGGNGGAATATTTCAACCCATCCATGGCCTGTAGTACTCTTGCTAGATGCTTTTTTTGGTTGCTGGAGTAATTTGGAGTATAGGTACACATTTTCGAACTTGAGGACATTAGGTTCTTACAAAAGGCTGAGAAGCACGCATATCTGGCTTCAGCTCGATGGCGTACAAAAGAGTCCTCTCACAGTATTGGGCAACAGCATATCATGATGTGCATAGTGTGAGGTTTCGACAACTTCCTTGGTGATGCTGACAGAAAGACTAACATCTTGCTTGATTATCTCCATGGTACTGAAACGAAAGATATCAAAGTCGTGTATATATCGGTTCACAGAGCAGTAGCATGGGATGACTCGCAGAAGAAAGATCAAATCTGGAAGATGGATCGTCGATACACTGATCAACAATCTATCTTTTGAGCTGCACATTATCGGGTACAGCTACTGCGGGCCAGGATCCAAGCTAGCTAAGTGCAGGAGGCAAAATGTCGCCTATTCCCAGCACAAGGATATATAAGCCAGGCACCCGGTATACAAGGTATTCGCACAAAGGGCACACGAAATATGCTGTGCACCTGAGAGAGGACTTGGGAAAAATAGCATCCGGAGGGGGGTGGGGTTCCAAAACAATGAAGGTCAAGGTGAAGATAAGTATGGGGGCGAAGAAAGCGAAATGTTGTTCCAAGGGGAGAGGGTAGAATTGGGAGGAATACTGCTTGCCTCGATACCTGCTATCGGTGCTCTGGGTTGTATCGACGGGGCTCTAACAAATATAGTAAACACTGTGAAACGAGTATCGAACGAATGTATTTAAATGGAGAAAAATTGCCACTACAACTGTAAACTGGAAGCTATCACCATGTGTAAAAAACATGGGCAAGGACTTTACATACGACGACCCTACTGAGGAGGAGGTGCGAGAATGATAAGACAATGCAGGAGGAAGAGGTGAAAATAAAATCTGTACAGAATATGCCACTCATGAACTTGGATTTGGATATATTTGCATGCAAATTGAAGATACTAAACATTCTTAAAGTGTTCATGCAAGATGCTTTACCCCCTATACCCAAATATGACGAATGTGCTGTAATCAACCTGGACATGTCAGCTGAACCCGGTACACACTGGGTAACTTACATCTAATGTGGGAAACATGCTGTATACCACGACAGTTTCGGTCATTATCATCCTTCACCCGAACTGCCATGGTACTTGATAAATTTCAAACTGACTTACAACTATGAGATGGAGCAGATGTCTAACACATGAAACTGCTGACACTTGTGCATTTCCTTTTTAGTGTGACTCAGAGTTTGTTATTCTTTTACATAAAATTAATTCACACCTACATTCTTCGGTCTGTATGTCGGTATTCATCATTCTAAGTGGTAGGACATCCAAGCTGAGGGCGAAATTTTATCTGCCCCTGGAGCTTGATGGTAAGTAGGTCATTGGAATGACTGATTTTCAAACTTGCAACTCCATATCCAGCATAGAATAAAATGTGAATTCCACATTATTTTATGTAGTGGCAGGAGACATGAAGGAAATAAGCATTCGCACCAGCACATACTAACTGAAGGATATCGCAAATTCCACTAAGAAATCTGTGCCATCCGAAATGACCTTTGAACTACATGGTAACCAAAACATTGAAGGCAGAAATAATTTGCAGTGCCAATATCGATTTCATGGAACTGGATGCTATCGGGCTCATAATGGGGTTCAAGTCGCGAATCTACTAAGCCGGCGAAACGCACGAATTCTCGCGACCTGAAACATATTTCTGGTGAATGTGATACATTTAAATGGTAATTTGGCGAGCAGCTGCTACATACACAGCAAAACCAGCAATACGCAACACAAGTTCGCACTAATGGCTCTACCAGGTTATAAACTGGTCGAAGTTCTGAAAAGCATAATTTTCATCCCTGCTATTATAGAGAGCACGCACTAAGTGATTATAATAATCGTCGATGAGGACGATAAGCAGATAGATTTCAGAAATTAAGAAATCACTTTGTGTTTGCATCTGAAACGATGGGACTGAGTTTTGCGAAGCGAATTGTGCATCAATTCGAGTGCAGCACCAAATCTAAGAACCAGGAGAGTTCGAGACACGCCCAGTCCAGTAAGTACTAGGAAAATGGGGCAGCTAAAATAAATAAACGTGACCTCTAGTGTGGAAAGGATTCACTTCTGCGAACTGCGAGAACAGCGGCGTGATGTACCTGTGTGCTAACATGTGCTAAAAAATTGTTTCCACAGTTTAAGGTGAACAGGCATGGAAGACGATAACGTATTGAATGTGACCCAGAGGGCAGAATTCAATGACAACGGGCCCCTACGCCCTCGGGAGAATAATTCGAATCCCGATACAGCACCTAGGTTTTTACACCCTGCCTTCCCAATCATTCCTGCGCATCCGAGGTACACTCACAAACTAGGATGGGTCCCATCCCATGACTACCACATTCGTTCGCAATGGTATTCTTCGCCTTTTAGAGTGGGTAATGTACAAACTAAACTGTGTTACTTTTAACGAGGCATGTGATGAGGGCATAACCACCACCATTAAAAACTATCTCTTGTTCACACATAACAATCTCTACATAGTAAAAATTGCAGACTGGGGAGTGGAAACCGCAAAAAAGGCCCCATCTTCGTGGAAGGCAAGTAAGACGTGAGCATGCCACTACCGATCGAATTTGGTCTCGCAGAAGATTATAGGACGATTATTATAAGAGCTAAGCAAGAACTGGTGAGAATACTAGCTACCTCAAATATCTATACAGTGTTGGGAGCCGGAGAAAACACATAGCCCTTCGCTGTTACCCTGACCAACATAGAACTGTTCGTTGCCCACGTGACTCCGAGCACTCATGGATGCGTGAAGCTACTGAACTACATCGAAAAAGAAAAAATCGTCAACATAACCTTCAGGAGTTTGAAGTTTGGTTACTTGCTCGGTCCTGTTGTCCACCACGCGAAGCCACTGAACGGAATAACCCACTACATCATACTGGCATTTCAAACAAACCAGCAGAATCGACCTTCGACCACTGTAAGGTCTTGAACATAAAATTAATTTTGAACAGCGAAAGCTATCTGTACATAGATTTGAACACCTCATTCGACCAAGAAGGATTTACATTGCCATAATATCTGTATACCTAGTTTCAAGCATCCCACTATGGGTGTGAGTCCTAACTTTCCTGAGCCCAGAAAGATATCGTCGAGTGACACCATTGTGGGTGTTCGACACATCCAAATAAAACGAATGAGTTTATGATGGTGTGGTGGATTGTAGTATAGAAATTATTTCCAAGGGAAATATGCCTAGGGAAACAGCTGTGTACTCTTTGATATTGCACGATAGAGTAGTGAGCTACGACATTTTTTTGCGACTGGTAAACATAGTGAGCTAAGTATATATACAAGCATTTAGTACCTCAGTTTGTATCTGTCCTTCGAGATGTTCTGTAATCTGCAAGGCTTCTAGAGCCACAGCGGCTACATGCTCAAGGAGATCGCAGTGTTCTATGACGACGATGGCAAAGTGTGCATGTGCTCCTTCCAACCCCATTATTCGTGGAAACATTTGGAAGAGAAAAGCAAGAAGAAGAATGATTGACTGACCAAGTACTACAATGGACTGGAGAGGGACGAAGGCTAGATTCCACGCCATTAAGTTTGAAATGTGCTGTGCGACTTGCTGATGCAGCAGCCTCAAGGGCCGATTTAGGTGGTGGGGCCCTAACAGAAAATATGGCTGTGCGACTTGTACAAAAACGAAGTTGAAATCATCTACGTGCAATTCGAGTACGGCTGTCCATAACAGCGCAGGCTGACGAAACTGTACGACGACCAGCAGCGACACCTATGTGACACGTCAGAACCTGATTGAGCACACATGTGGAAAAAAGCATAGCTTCTACACAAATGGTGAGCCTTGTCATTGGACTGTGAATAGATGAGTTATGACTGGACACGAAGTCACCCGAAATGTAGGAAAACTGTTTTGTTTTTGTGTGGTGGCACACATTATCCACATCCATATTATATATAAGTGGGAAAAATTTGACATGCACTCATTTAGTTGCGGTGCAGCGTACAGTTCGTCACATTGGCAATGTTATGTCGTACGGACAATACCGCAAGATCTGAATATGACTGCAGTAGCATTGAATACATTTTCATTGTTGAAGATGGATACATTCACACATCCACCGAAGCCAGCGATGGCGACAGCATGCTGCACTGGCGATTCGAATATTATCCAATTGACTAGGAACCAATGCAGGTTCAAGTTGTTTGTCCATGATCATCGGCCTGTGTCGTGTTCCACATTATGCTACAGAGGAAGGTTCCCTGCACCGTGGACAAAGTCATCCCACCCCCCTGCAGAGACAAAGACTCTTGCTACCATCCACATGCCGGACTTTGCTGTGGAGCTGCCCCAGACTGGATATGAATCATCAGTATGCTCCCAGTCAGCTTAGTCCAAGAAGGATGATGCCAGCCAGACGACCAGATGCAGCCGAGCGCATCGTCGATATCAGACACTCGGGATGGTACTCACCGCGTATGTTTTGCCTTCAGCTCGGGAGGCAAACCTACATCTACTTGTCGTCGTTGCCGAGAAGCGACATATATTCTTAGGACTGATGGTGCTGATTCCACCACAAATCAAGGGTCTGCTGCTGCTGTTGAAAGGCAGGGTGCCATTGACGAGGCNATTCAGCTTAGTCCAAGAAGGATGATGCCAGCCAGACGACCAGATGCAGCCGAGCGCATCGTCGATATCAGACACTCAGGATGGTACTCACCGCGTATGGTTTGCCTTCAGCTCGGGAGGCAAACCTACATCTACTTGTCGTCGTTGCCAAGAAGCGACATATATTCTTAGGACTGATGGTGCTGATTCCACCACAAATCAAGGGTCTGCTGCTGCTGTTGAAAGGCAGGGTGCCATTGACGAGGCGTAAGTTGTAGTCTCAACTGTTAAAGAAATATGTGATAAGAACTTTTGTGATGACCAACCATGGGCCGGTAGTTTAAGTGATGGAGACGGTTCACATCGCTATGATCCAGACACTTGTGCGGCCCTTCGCAAGAAGCTAATGCTTACCATTGCTCGTTAACAGTTTAGCCGTGCATGTGAAAGCATTCTTCCAAAGTAATCAAAGATAATGTCATATACATGAACTCTATAGAAGTACATTTTTGGAGTACTGACTGTGTTTTAAATAAACAGTGCCTATGCATTTATTTTGTGTGTTTATTTATTAATTTTTTCAATATAATACCTATCTTTGAGTTTTTTTAAAATAAATCATTCATTGTAAAATACATTTTCAAAAGAGGTGATTGAATTTAATAAGTTTTATAATGAATGCTTAATNATTGACTGTGTTTTAAATAAACAGTGCCTATGCATTTATTTTGTGTGTTTATTTATTAATTTTTTCAATATAATACCTATCTTTGAGTTTTTTTTAAATAAATCATTCATTGTAAAATACATTTTCAAAAGAGGTGATTGAATTTAATAAGTTTTATAATGAATGCTTAANTAAATAAATCATTCATTGTAAAATACATTTTCAAAAGAGGTGATTGAATTTAATAAGTTTTATAATGAATGCTTAATTGTAAAAAATCATCAACTGAATTTTTTTCTGTGTTGTTGGAAAATTGCTCACATTATATTTTTTCTTAAATTATTTGTAAAATAATTCAATTTGTTTTTTGACAATTTTTTTAAATTACTCTATTTCTGTAATTGTCGTTGATACCATTAGTCTGGCAGCTGTAATATTTTTCTGATGTGAAACAAGAAGTTACACTAATGAACCTACTTTCCTCAACATGGGCGTAACTAATTTGTAAATAATTTATAAATAGCAGAGTTGGTAGGAAGAACCTGAGTTCTCATTGAAAGCAGTTACTTTAGAAATGAAACCAGAATCTTCTGAAGTTGTAAGACAATTACAAATACATACATGCCTTACCCAGGACTTGAACACCGAAAACCTCGTACTATAAGCTAGAGGGCTATCCACTGCATTGTGGAGGTCGGATTCGTAGCATTAACTTCTGATTTAATCAGTTTAATGATTCGAATGATAGGGTTTACTAACATAAAATATTTACAGGCCGTTATTGTTTAAATACGTGACTGAGCCACATAAAACGTGGATGTTTACATGGCCTAATAAAGTACTACTTGTGTAAAGAATTTGATGGAAATGTGTTTTTTGGCCACTGAGATATGACGGAAAAAACTTTTCTTTCATACTTGATGCAATCGTACAAAATTGCCAGAAAAATATTTTCTATATACGATACTTCTAATGTATACTGACAGCATACAAATATTGGTTGAATTTGGTTAAATTGTTTAATACATATGTCAATTGATTTATGAAGCTGCCATTTTGAACATCGTCATCTGGCCCATTTAAATAATGAAAGCTTACATGGCTTTCTGTAGAAGTTATTATGTTCACAATTTGGTATGATTAGTTGAAAAATTCCAGTGTAACATTTGGTGGGAATACGTTCACTGGCCCTCGAGATAGGGCAATAAACATCCATAAATTTCATGAAGCGAACTTCATAAATGGAGGACAAAAAACAAATGGACTAGCACATTTGATGATTGTATATTAACAAAATAAAAATTTAAGTTAAAAAGAATACACAAACTTGTCGCGTGCCGGTTTAGGGATTATAGTACGACATTGGCTCACATNAAAAATTTAAGTTATAAAGAATAGACAAACTTGTCGCGTGCCGGTTTAGGGATTATAGTACGACATTGGCTCACATACATCACCCCCTCACACCACCCCCGCCTAGCGCACTTCGCTGGCGCCTACGAGACGGTACGTGGGACCACAGGCAGGTGGAAAATTCCGTTACACGTGAAGCTGAAGCGTAGGCCTTCCCCCTTCACCTCCTTCATCCCGGACACCTCTCGCCCACCGCGAGATCTGTGGAGTGCAGGGCTTTTTCGAGTTATCTGCAAATTATNCTTCATCCCGGACACCTCTCGCCCACCGCGAGATCTGTGGAGTGCAGGGCTTTTTCGAGTTATCTGCAAATTATCATGTGTAGTTCGCCTGAACGCAGAAAATACGCACCACAGAAGAAATACTGACGAGCTGTATTGGTGCCGAGGTATTACCCCCGCCCCTCCCCTCCTTC
>NQII01003749.1:134279-154959 GCA_002778355.1 Clitarchus hookeri | reverse complement strand
AATCGGACCCCCGGCCACACGTCGTTAGAACAGCACCACAGTGACCTGACAGCAACTGCGGCCTTGCCAAGGCCAACCACACCGCCGGAGCTTGCTCACCATAGCTGACAGCACTCACTACTGAGTTATGTATGACAATCACCGTCACAGAAGCCCCACTCAACCAAGAATTCGCCCAGTAAATCCGAGTAACAGAACTAGCACAGTACCGCACCTCTCAAGTTTTGATGTTGTGTATTTGTGAATATAGACACGAGACAATATATTCGTACTTCAAAATACCACAGTCATAGTCTATCTCATTACCAAACCTGCAACCTGCACGCACCTTATAGTCGGTGCCTGGGGGACATTAACTCTGACCATATAAGCCGCCATGTCTTCAATNAGTTTTGATGTTGTGTATTTGTGAATATAGACACGAGACAATATATTCGTACTTCAAAATACCACAGTCATAGACTATCTCATTACCAAACCTGCAACCTGCACGCACCTTATAGTCGGTGCCTGGGGGACATTAACTCTGACCATATAAGCCGCCATGTCTTCAATAGTGTACCAAAGCGAGATGAGTTAAACTCATGGATATAGCATAGAAAACTAGAATGACTTTATAGCTGCCATTCTCAATATTAGCATGTCATACTTAACAATTTATTATATTTATTTACGTGTTCTACAACAGTTAAACAACTTCGCCGAATTTTTTAAGAATAGGCAGTTTTTTTCCCGAGATACGAGATAAAATCATTAGTCTTTATTGGTAGGGCTATCTTTCAAATTGGCAAAGAAATTAGGCTCTGCATTGACAAATTTGATGGCTATGATATGTACTGCCAGCATACAAAGTAAAGTTGAAATTTTTTTCTTAGTAAAATATATATGTAGATGAAATATTTATAAAACCACCATTTTGAAAACAAGTGTCGTACCTACATCAAAATATCAGTATAAACTACCTGCGACAGTACTTTTTTTTTGCCAAATATGGAAGGAATATTTCAATTGTTCCGAGAAATATTACAAAAAAACTTTACTAACTCGCATGGCGCAATCACACAAAATGGCGGACGAAAGGTGATCTTTGTACATAGAGTTTATAGTTGTAATATCTACTGCCAGCATACAAAATTTAGTTGAAATTAATGACATGGTTTCGATGTTATAGCTATCTAATCTAAAAATGGCTATATAACCGCCATTTTGATAATAACATTCTCGTATGTTTAAAACATTCCACTTTACATCACCTACCTCACTACTACTTGTTTGCCATATTTGATGGGATTTGGTCAGTTCTTTTCCGAGATGACACAAAAACTTTATTTTATTCGCATGGTGCTATCTTACAAAATGGCGGGCTTAAGATGCTCCATGTTGATCCAGTTGATAGCTCTAATGTCTACTGCCAGCATTCAAAGTAATGTTGGAATTTTATACATAGTTTTGACGATATAGCATTAAAAGTTATATTTGTTATATAGCTGCCATTTCGAAAACAAGTTTCTGGCATGCTTAAAACATATTACTTAATATTTGCATTACTACTACATGTTTGCTATCTTTTGTAGCAATCTGTTAATTATTTACCTAGTTATGACATAATAACTTTTTTTTATTGGTATGGCACCATCATTCAAAATTGCTAACAAAAGTGGTTATTAGTTGGTGTTTATGTTATTTGTAATATATACTTTTAGTATACAACATTTGGTCGAAAATGGTTACATGGTATGGCAAATATACTAAATAAACTTAAAAATATTTATGGCCGCCATTTTGAAAGTAAGGAACTAATTAATTTCAGCTACATGCGTTTAGATGGCCTATAATAGTATTAATTCATGCGAAATTGAGTAACAATTAGTTGAATGGTTTTCCAGATATAATGGAAAATCTAAATTTTTTCGGCTAACCAAAACAATATCCATCTCAAAATTTAATGCTTACACAATGGTCTGACATCATACAAAATTTGGTTTAAATCGGTTGAATTTTTCCCGAGATGTGGCATATCACCCTAAATTTATACAGCTGCAAATTTTAAAGTATTATAAGTGTACCAAGTTTAAATAAAATTAGGTTGAAACATTCAAAAGTTGAAAAGGGGGACTCACACACGCACAGACCGACATATACACACAGACAGGAAAGTGATCTTATAGGCCTTTCTTCCCTTAGGAAATTAAGCTGAAAAAGGATATATTGCTTAGACATAAAACATTTAGTAAGACAAATTTCCAAAACAATTTTATTCAACATAATATATATTATTTCATAACAAATATTTTTTTTGCAATGCAGGTTCTTTAGTTTAGCTGCCAGCCCATCCATATGGAGCCAGCCTTACATCCATCTTAATATTCGGTATGTTCGTCGCCATTTTTTCCTTCTGCAAAACCATCTCCCTTCGTCTTCACCATACAAATGTCATGACCATGTGCATGGTTCCCCGGACATTGGGACCAGGGACTACGCAGTACGTTTGCTAGCACATTTTTTTTAGAAATTGTATAAGTTATTAGAATACATGTATTACGCAATTTTTTTCTTGAAAAATAGCATATTTTTAAAATTTTCTTCAGTGCTGTGTGACTGTACTATGAAGGTAGGGTTCCGACGCTGGAAATTAAAACTTCCCATCTACAATAATATAAAACAAGCAGACAAACGAACACAAAGAAAACTGCAAAAGTTTAGAAAAAAAGTGACAGAAGAGAGAACATTGTCGCCAGCAGAATTTTTTATATACGTATGTTATAGCCACCATTTTTACTTTCACAATTCCAAGTTAGATAAGTGTTGAACGACCAAAGTAACTCTGGGTCGGATGTCCAACGTTAGCGTCAAATACTATTCGCACGTAATTGTGTAAGTAAAGTGAGTGGCATATTACACTGAAAGAAAAACGGCTTTATGTTTCAAAGTCTCTCGCTCTATTGCATTAAATAATCTGCAACATCACATTTTTTTTTAGTTGGAGGTGAGTGGAAATAAAATCGCTTCAGAATCGACACCTCCGTGGTGAGCATTTGCTTCATTTCGAATCCCGACCTCTTTCACCCTCGCCCAGGCAAAGGCATGTTTTTTATAACATAAACAGTCCCATTTTAAAGGTTCTTTTGTCATGTGTGTAGATTTTGCTGGGGGTGAAGGGAGAGTGAAATCGTTTCAGATTTTACATCCCCAAAGCGAGGAACTTCCTAATTTTGCATCCCAACCTCATTAACCCACGTCCAGGGAAAGGCATGTATTATAAACATAATTAGTCCCCTTTCCATCATTGTTTCTTTCAGCAGAAAAAAATGTGTTATATTATCCTTCCATGTACGGGAGATGACCTCATTTAGATGCATTGAAAAAACATACGGAAAACCATATTTGTGCCACAAACAATATTATAGAGCCCATAAAAAGGTTAAGCGTAACATATCAATGCTAAAACAATCGTATATACACCAAATGGCATAACAATTCGTGCAGACCGCACACAAAGGACATGAAAAAATCGTGCTTACGCGACGTGACAAAAAATTAAAACCTTGCAGTCCACACAAAAAGCAAGCAGTAAAACGTTGCATACAATGCTGAAAAATCTTGACGCTTATGCTGTACACACATCATGATTTCATGACACAAAATACTTGCAGCGCTACAAAAAGTGTACATATGAAGAAAAAATAACATAGCAACATATGGAAACATTTCCTGCATTGCTGAAAATTCTTGAAATCAACACAGTACACAAATCATGATTAAACTTATTTCCAAAAAAAATTGTTGTAGGCCAAAATGCATAAAAATAAAATATTATGAAGACAGACAAGTCTAGCGGACAACGCCGAAAATTCTTGAAGCGAACACACTAAACAAATTCAATATTACAAGAGCTACCATAAACGAACTCGCCAAAAGAGGAAATGGTGTAGATGAATAAATATTGTAAAATAAAAAGTGAATGTAAAAGCAAATAAATTGGTGCAGCCCACGAAATAACAATGCAGACAAGGCCGCACAATTTTGAAGTAAATGCAGTACACAATTCATGATTACACTTCTTACAAAACAAATTCTTCCAGTCTACATCAAAGCAAGGTAATTAAAACGTGCAGACAACGCCGAAACGTCTTGAAGACAATGCAGTAAACGAAGTATTACTACACATAAAAAACATATCTAAATCCGATAAAATGCAGAAAAATAAAATATTATAAAGACAAAACAGGCAAACCTTGCTGACAACTCCGAAACGTCTTAAAACCAACGCATTACACATATTATTGCTACATTTCTTACTAAATGAATTCTTGCAGCACTGCCACACAACATGAACCAAAAGAGAAAAAATTACATATTAAGGCAGGTTAGGCCTCGCAGACAACGCCTAAAAATCTTGAAGCCAACACAGTTAATAGTCATAACTACACGATGTACGAAAAACAAACACCTCACCAAAAGGCAAACAGCACAAGTTGCATAAAAACCTTCATTAACATGATGTGATAAATTCTACCACTAAAAAATAAAATGACAAGACAGACAAGCCTTGCGAACAACGCCGAAAAGTCTTGATTCCAACACTGTAAAAAAAATCAAAATCACATCATGTATCTAAAAAAATATTTCACAAAATGCGAACCACCCAAGGTTCATAAAAACCTTCACATGACGTGAAAAAAAATCTCTAAAAAAATAACACTCCCAAAAAGAGAAGCTTTGTGGATATCGCCGAAAAATCTTGATGTCAACGGAGTACACAAATCATGTTTAAACTGCATATCAAAATAATATAACAGCCCAAAATGCAAAAAAATAAAATATTATCGAGACACACAATCATATTGTACAATGCTGAAAAATCTTGAATATAAAGCAGTACACAAATAATGATAACACTTCTTAATAAAAAAATTCTAGCAGCCTCCCAAAAAATTTTATCAACTGTGAAAAAATTGCATAGCAAGACAAATTAAGCCACACCGACAATGCCGAAAAGAATCGAAGCCAATACAGTTAAAAGTAGTAATTAGCATAAGTACTAAAAGAACTTCATTATTACATAATGCAACAAAAAATACTTCGCCAAAAAGCAAAGAAATGTATATACAGTGAAATCCCGATATTTCGCATCCCGATTATTCGTATATCCCACTAATTCGTACAAATTTGCCGGTCCCTTGAGAAAGTCCCTTTAATTCGTAAAAAAAACAATGCATTCCGGTCCCCTTGATAATACGTATTTATTTTGGTGTTCAAACTCAATTATAATGTCTTATAATTCTTATTTACAACTTAAAAATCTCGTTAACTTGTAATGTTTTTAACTGTAGACTGTACACCAGCTCTAGATTTATGCAATTCGGGCAGAGTATAAAAGACTGGATGGGTACCGAGGGACGTAGGAGGGTTTGAAGGGCAGGAAATGACGCCCAGTAGGCTGTGAGTCGATGTGTCTGTGATTCTCAGATCTAAGAGGCGCCTTGCTGTCCGTTCAACAGTTATGAGATGGTAGGAAGGAGCAGAGTTGGTCTTAGCCATGCCTCCGAAAAGAGCTAATAAGTGTCTTTCCATTAGAGAAAAAAAAGAAATCATTACCACCGTGGCCGGTGATGATAAACAAATTGACGTGTCCAAACGTTATAACGTTCCTCCTTCCACAATAACATCAATTCTGAAGAACAAGGACAAGATCGCCTCCCAGACATCGGAGAGCAAAGTAAAGCACTTTAAAAGACTGGTGAGTATCCACCACTAGAAGAGAATTTTAAAAAGTGGTCTGCGCAAGCACGGAATTCGAATGTACCAGTTGGAGGAAACATTTTAAGAGAAAAAGTAAAAGTTTTCGCAGAAAAAAATGGGAATTAAAGACTTTCGTGCAAGTGATGGTTGGTTTGATAGGTTTTTAAAAAAGGCACAGTATAAAATTTAAGGAGCTTAGTGGGGAAAGTGCGAGTGTATCGGCCGACGTTTGTTCTGAGTGGAAAGACGAATTGGGAGAAATAATCGATTCTTACGAGCCCAACAAAATTTTTAATGCCGATGAGACGGGGTTATTTTATAAATGTCTCCCCGACCAATCAATGTGTTTTAAGGAAGAAAAGTTTCATGACGGGAAAAAAAAGTAAAGAACGTGTAACCATATTGTTGGCCGCCAACATGGATGGATCTGAGAAATTAAGACCGCTCATGATAGGCAAATCAGCCAAACCAAGATGTTTTAAAAACATAAAAACTTTTTCGATGACCTATCGTGCAAACAAAAAAGCGTGGATGACCGGCGAATTCTTTAAGGAATGGATACGATCAGTGAATGCTGGTATGGAGAAAAGGCAGCGAAAAATTCTGCTTTTCATGGATAATTGTACGGCCCACAACAATAACCCATCGCTCAGTCATGTTAATGTTGTGATTTTGCCTGCCAACACCACTTCTAATCTGCAGCTTCTAGATCAGGGCATAATTAAAACGTTCAAAACCTGTTACCGCAAGGAAGTTGTGATGCATCTCCTTGATATCATCGAGGATGGGAAGGATCATAAAATCACCTTATTTTCATCCATGAACATTGCTCACTAGGCGTGGCAAATTGTTAGCGAAAGCACAATAAAAAACGTTTTTCGTGCTGTGGATTCACGAAGGTGGAACTTTCATCAGCAGTTACTGAACATGACTTAGAATGCCCTGTGAATTGGAATCGTCTTCCTCAAAATGAAGAAAATTCTATAACGTTTGAAGATTTTGTCCATTTTGACGATGGCCTTGCGGTAGCGGGGAATCTAACTGACGACGAAAGTTTGGCTCCATCTCAGGACATTGATGGTGAAGGTGATGACGAAGATGATGTGCTGACAATTACACCTAAAGTGGCTTAGCAATACATCAACAACGTGCTCCATTTCTTAGCGAAATCAGACGTTGGCGATGAAGTATTTTCTGCTTTGAACATGCTTGACAAAGACATCGACAATACTCGTCTGCAAGGCTTGTACCAAAAGAAAATTACAGGTTATTTAAACCTAAATTTTTTATGTGTTTTTATTGATGTAATTATTGATTTATATATACTGTACATATGTCTACATAATATGTAGCCATGCGTTTATCATTATATATTAATGCAAATTTGCATTAATATCGTTATTATGTATATTTCCTTTTTTTGCTCCTGATTATTGGTAATCCCGCTAATTCGAATATCTCGATAATTCATATTTAACATTCAGTCCCTTGAGAATACGAATTATCGGGATTCTACTGTAAATAAATATTGTACACAATAAAAATATCTCGCCAAAAGGCCAATTAGTGTAGGTACAAAAAATCCTGTACACCATAAATACCTCGTCAAAAGGCAAAGCATCATCCTAACTAATATTATAAATGCCAAAGCGTGTTTGTTTGTTTGTTTGAATTTCTTTCACGTCCCAACGGAGCAACGGATAGATGTTTTTTTTGTACAGATGTAGTTGGAGGGCCGAGAAGTGACTTAGGTTATTTTTTATCCCGAAAAATATATCATTCTCTCAGGAAATTTTTTTTTGTAAAACAAGCGCTTGGGGTACAATACTGCTTCAATGTAGGTTGTTAGTGTGGGAAGAAAGCACAATGTCGCACAAAAAAGCGATAGATGCCCTAAACCGAACTCTACGTGATATACGAAACAATACAGGCATTATGGGAGGAATGGTTGTATTACTGACTGGTGACTTCCGCCAAACTCTACCGGTGATTCAGAGAGGGACACANGACTTCCGCCAAACTCTACCGATGATTCAGAGAGGGACACATGCAGATGAAATCAAAGACTGTCTCAAGTCGTCAAGCTTATGGGCAAATGTCAAGAAATTCAGCTTGACGACAAATATGAGAGTGCACCTCTACAATGACGGTGATATTGGATATTATGCTGATACACTATTAAAAATTGGAGATAGGTGGTTATAAACAGATGTCGATTGCTTTGTGTCACTAACGGTGGATTTTAGTAATTTGGTGCAAAGTGATACGGAACTGATTGCCAGCGTTTAACCAGATCTACAAAGAAATATAAATGACGACCAGTGGCTATAAAAAAGAGCGATTCTAGTACCAAAAAAGGTCATCGTTAGTTATCTGTTCTGTGTTTATTATCAGTGTCTGTCTTCTAACAAATACCGTTATTTCGTCCTATAAGTTTGTTGCTATAACCATGCGAGCGACATTCAATGACGAAGTTTTTCACCTTGCACTCATTGAAATTGAAAAGCATGTGCAGACGTTGTCAGGAAAAAGTATAAAAAACATAAACTTATTTTAAAAAAACGTAAACAACAATTCTGCAGTCCACGCAACCGGATCCGTGGGCACAGCTAATAGATACATAAATCCTGTACACTAAAAATACCTCGTCAAAAGGTAAAGCAGTGTACATATATTAGAATTGTACACAAAAAATACCTGGCCAAAATACTATATGTAGTGTAGATACATAAAGTATGTACAATAAATAAACCTCACCAAAAGGCAATGCAGTGTAGAAGTATAAATATTGTACAAAAAATGGTATGCAAAAGCAAAGAACCTGGATAAGCAAGACGAGTATCCCCCTGACACGAATGTAAGGTAAGCGCGCGACATGCCTGAAAAGATAAAAAATGCTTCTCTTGCACAGGCTACTGTGTTTCGCTGTACATGTTGGTTAATATATATATTTACATTTTTCTATCATATCCATAAGGAAGTGTGTGGATGCAGTATCCTTGTAGTTGCCTCTTATTGTCCATCTATGTCAGGGCCATCTTAATGATGCACTCGGAATTCCATTCGTGCTTGTGCGACGTTATAGTACGGACATTAACTCGAATTGTACAGTGCTGCTCCAGAACAGATATGAAAACTTCAAAAGTAAATTTATTTTGCAACCTTTCGCTCTTTTTGTTATTTTGCTGTTGCATTCATATGAGTATAATTTTGTGTGTAGAGGTACGAATTTGGTCATGATGACCCCGCCGCATTCGTCTTTAAATTTTCTAACCAATTTCTTCTTAACTGTTAAGTAACAGGGGTGCATGGCAGGGTATCCACGGGTATCAAAGTTGTCAATCAATCTGTGATCGCTGGCTAAATCTTAATAAAAGTTCAGTGCTTGTGTCTGGTACAGGAATGAATCTGTGTCCTTGTAGATCCAGGTCTTCCTCATACCGAGCCTTCGTCACATCATAATGAAAATTATACACTAAAGTTTTAGATAATTCGAGTACAGTGAACCCTGCATAGATAGGCTTAGTGTATGAATTCGTGCTGCAGGTGGAGGAGTGTAAGAGAATCATCATACATTGTTCGGTCGAGGATTGTTGGTTTCGTTACCTGTGTTTTAAGTAGCTTGTCACTGCACACCAGCTCACATTTTTGTCGTTTTCTTTAGTATTTAATTAATTTGCCGAAAGTTTCATTATCAGCTAATTTAAAAATTGTTTTCTGAACTGGTTGTTAGCCACCTGTTGCTGTTGAGCTCAATGTAAGGTTTCAGCCAGGGACTTTGCTCGAACTCGAGCATACTATATATTTTTATGAGTCTCAGTTTGTAATCCAGCAACTGTTTTAAATTGCAGTGATACAGTACATAGTGTTTCCTATTTTCTAATGTTGTCAATAAAATTGTATGTTTGGAGCCTGGGGGACACTAGTTAACTGGTAGGAACAGTAAGTATTTGTGTTCTTCATGCAGGACTGCAGGGTACTCGAGGTAGACCTCCAGAATATACCCAGTGTTGCCATTTTCAGGCATGCTCGCGATGTCAATGTTGGTGTTGCCCCAATTGAAGATACGTATTGGCAACGGCAGGGACATGGCCCAGCCTTACAATTTGTTGGTGTCGAGGTAATGGAAAAAAGTTGTTGGGCTTTCTCTGGTCGTTTAGCGCAGTATGCGTGTATTGTTAATTAGCCATGCCACCTCGAATTCAATTTTCTATATACATATACATGTCATAATCTGTAAGTAGCGCTAGATTTACCATCGTAATTTTTAACATGGCTTCGAATGTGAACCCAGTAGTGCTGACATAATGGGCACATTCTAGCTCGTACATGGCAATAGACATGTCTCTGAAGTTCTCAAATACATCTTCGAGGATGAGCATCTCCATCTTAAGATATAGATTACAGTATTCCCCTAATGCAGTACAATTAAATTCTTGCCGAATGTTCTGGTCATGTGCAAAATCGTGCTCTGTTATTCCATTCAAGAATTTGTCAGTTTGTTATAGAAATATTCTTTCAGGGGCAGCTGTAGCTCGTCTAAATTTTTCCCAGCCGTCTACATAATCGTATTAAAATACATCTTTATGTGTGACAAGGGGCAGTTGGTTGGCACTAACAAATATTGCAATGTTGTTAATTTAATTCTCTCCTAGCCCGACGGGTCGTTCAACAGAAGGCGTTCTGTGTTATTCAGTTTGCTAAATGTGAATCGGTTACGACGGTTCAACGTGAATTCCGTTGCAAATATGGACGTCGTCTTCCCGATAGGTGGAGTATCGTACTTTTGTTTCATCAGTTCCGTGACACAGGGTGCCTTTGCAAAGGTAAAAGTTCCGGCCGGCCGTGTGTGTCAGAAGAGAATGCGCTACGGATTCAACAAGCGTTCGTTCGCAGTCCGAGAAAATCAACTCGACAAGCTAGCCGGGAAATGCAAATCCCTCAGTCGACGGTATGGACAGTGTTGCGAAAGCGATTGCTGTATAAACCATTCAGGTTACAACTTGAACAGGCTCTTACAGAAAGGGATAAAGAACTGAGACGTGATTTATGCCCGTTCATTCTTGCCCAGAACGAGGTAGATGATGCCTTCATGCATAAGCTGGTTTTGAGCGATGAAGCGACGTTCCATACAAATGGTAAGGTGAACCGACACAACGTGCGGATATGGGGACAGGAGCCTCCACATGAAACCACCGAACACGAGCAGCGCGCTTCCCCCAAAATGAACGTGTTTTGAGCTGTATCCAAAGACACTGTTTTGGCCCTTTTTTTTTTGACGAGCCTAATGTTACTAGGAATGGCTTATTTGGACAAACTTACAAAGTGGTTGTTTCTTCAGTTAGAAGAGGCAGCGGGAGGACTTCATTTTCCAGCAGGATGGTGCGCCACCCCATTGGCACCTAGCTGTTCGCGGATACCTGAGCAAGACGTTGCCACAATGCTGGATTGGTTGAGGAGCCACTGGGGACCAGGCTCTTCATCACTGGCCCCCCAAGAAGCCTGGATCTTACCCCGTGCGTTTTTTTTCTACGTGGGTGCATAAAGTATTAAATGTTTCATTTACCATTGCCTGCTAACATTGACGACCTCAAAACGAGAATAACGGTCACCATCCAAACCGTAACACCGGACATGCTGACAAGAGTGTGGAAAAAGTTTCATTATTGCATAGATGTCTTTCGGGCCGCTCGTGGTTGTCACATTGAACATTTATGAATGTACTAGTGAACCGGCCCGGCTTCTCCCGGGTACAATTGAGTTTCACAGTTATAAACTATTAAACAAATTGAAAAAAGAAAAAAAAATTATTTTATGTGAAAACGGAATTATATATAAATAATATGTTCGCCTAGGTTTTTAACTTATTACGGCAACCCAAAAGGATGGAAATATTTTTACCCCATTGCCAAGAAATAGAGTATTGTTTTTGGAGAGTATCTGTGAAACTATCGCAAAGTTACCACATTTCCGCTTTCCAGCGTCGATGTATGAAAATAAAAACGTGAGTTTCATCAAGTTGTTGCTTTAGAAATAAGTGTACCTAGGCACAACCTTTGCGCTTGGCTAAGGGATCTTAATCTATCACCAAAGTTAAGCAATGTTCCTAGCAGCATACATTTTTATGGGTGACTGTTTAGTGGCATAACATCTGAGCGCTTCCGGGCTTTGGAGGGCACGTTAAATATTCTGTCCCGGTTGTTATAGATTGGTAGTGGTCGTTAAGCCATTTCAGAGCTCCTTGGGTGGCCTGATAAACTCTGACACCAGAGAAAAAAAAATCTTGGTTACGTTCCCGAGCAGAATTAGGGTTTGTTGTTATTCTACAGGAACACAAAAATTTTCCTTGATAAAAAGTATCCTTTGCCCTATTCCAGGACCTAAAGTACCTACATACCAAATTTCATCAAAATCCATTGAGCTGTTATGGAGCTGAGGGGTAACAAACATAAACACACAAACTTTCGCATTTATTATATTAGTAGGAAGGTAAACAAACTTCACGGTTCCATGGTTCATTTGATTGGTCAATAAAGTTTGTAGGTTATTTGGTTTAGATATTATAGACATTCAAATTTGGGGTATTATTTTATACTCAACTTGTATAGGCAAAAATCCTTAACAATTCTGAAACCAATTGTAGATATCCAGGTTGTTTCATAATTCCTCTTACACACTTCTAAGGGTTGTACAGGGAAATTAGTAGATAGCATTTTTATGAGGAACCCATGACCGGAAACGTATCGTTTCGGTGCTACAAAGACGACACGAATCAATAAATAAAATTTCTTGCTTCCCCTAGGTCGGTGACCTGCACTACTAGAGCTGCTTGATGTGGTGATAATGAAGTTCATTTAACACATTTATGCGAAGAATGTTCCCATACACACGCTAAACTATATCTGGTGTGTGCTGAATGATTTCTGACTCAGCCATAACTTGTGTAAGCAGATCTTCCTCAGATTCCATAGGGGTCACATAAACAAGAGATTTAATGTCGCCTTAGTGACAAATTGAGAGGACTGCAATCCGGAGATTGTGGTGGCAGAGAAATCCGCCCACTACGACCTATCCACCATTGCCCCAAAAGTACAGTAGTGATGAAGTCGGACGGCAAGTGTAAAGTGTGCTGGTGCGCCATCAGGTTGGAACTACATTTGCTTACGAATGTTAAGTGGTAGATCGTCCAAGAACTCGACCAATATTTCTTGCAGGAAAGCCAAGTATGTAGGACCTGCCCATATATTAATGACGGAGCATTGATTATGTACTTGGGAATGTGTGGCACGACAGTTTTCTTCATCCCAAATGATGTCAGGTGATTTCAGACATCGGCCATTGTCAAGTTGGATTGCCTACCATGAGGAGGAAGATTTGAAAACTTGAATAGTGTTATCCTTGTAGCACTGAAACGTACATTTCAGGACATTGTTTCCTCATCAAAACTTTATCTACTAAGACCCCTCTGATACCCTGTAGTATATAGATTTGGTTCCTCCGAGGAAAAGGGAGGAGGGATGCTGATCGGACGGACCTGCCGCTATCTCGGATTCCACCATCTTGTGTCCTTGACATTGACCTTTGTTGGATATCTTGTTTCTGGTCACCATCTTATTTCTAAAATTTTCCTGTTCATGCTCTGTTATTCTATATTTTTTCTTCATGTTTTGTCATTCCATCTTGTTTCTTCGTGCTGTATTATTCCTTTTCGTCTCATTCTTCTCTTCTCTGTCTAGTCTCGGTCACCTCTTTGTCCGCCGTCTTGGGTGTCTTCTGCTGTAAATCCCTCGTCACATCTTAGGGGTACTAGTGTCGGCCACCTTCGCTTATGACTGCTAGTGTGTGCCACATACATCCGCCACTTTGGATGTCATCTGCTGTAGCATTCTTGTCGCCTACTAGGGGTGCTTATGGCGGCCATGTTGTTTATGACTGCTGGAGCATGCCACTGGTGTCCACCATGTTGGTTCTTTCGTCGCCTGCTTCTCATTTGTTAGGACGTGTTATGAGTGTGTTTTATTGTAGAAGACTTAAAATATCGTCTGGAGTAGGGCAGGATCGAACTGCTAAAGCTTGGGTCACCAGAACGGTGAATGCCCTAGCTAACTGAGCTATTGGGACATGTGTTAGGAAAAGTGTTTATCTACTATTGTATAAAAGGGAAATTATGTATACATAGTTATAGTCATGCCTCTTGTGACTATTTTAGAATATTGTTTTTAAATTATATTTTAAATAATACATATATGAGCTATTTTAGTTATTTCGGAAAAAATGCAAAATAATTATTATATAAGTTTTTGTAACCGTTTTGACTATTCTAAAATAATGTACAATAAATTAATTTTTTAATATTTTGGTAGTTATACACGAATGGTAGTTCCAGAGAAATGCAACTAACATTTTTTAAGTTTCAAAATGCACATGGAAAGTGTATAGAAAACAATCGTTATCCATAAGGATATATTTGAATGAATTATGGTACATGTCAAATTACTAGACTGATCTTTCTGCCACTAATTTGCAGCATATATGCGGCATATCTGCTAAATTACGATGTGTGTGTTTGGCATCTTTTCCCCGATTTATATAAATAATTATTTTAATACAATAAGCACTTTATGTGAAACTTTGTTATGACTTATTTCCAGGTCTGCTAACTTAAGGGCACATTTATCCATCATAAAATTTTGGGTTTATTAAAATAATTACTTATTTTAATAAAATATCGTGCCTGCTAAATCACCAGACTAGTCAAAATGTTTGCGAACTTATGTCGCATCATGTGTCGACTGTAGTATTTGGGATTTATTTAATTACGTATTATAATAATACAATAAGTGTTTTACGTGAAATATGATCGGACCTGTATTTATGCTATTAATTAAGATATTCTGCCAGGTCTGCTAGTTTGAGCAGTGTGCATGTGTCCACCGTCGTATTTAAGAATTTCTTAAATAACAGTTTATTATTTTAATACAATAAGTAATGTGCATGACATGTGGCCGGATACTCCTTTCTACAACTAAATAAACTATTCTACTAGATCTGCTAACATATGGTGCATGTGTCCCCTGTCGTATTTGGGTTTTATTTAATTATTTATTATTTTAATACAATGTGCATTATATTTTAAATATGACCAGACTCAACTTTCCTTTAGCAATTAATATATTCTGCTAGGTCTGCTAACTTACGTCACATGTGTCCCCCCATCGTATTTGGAATTTTTGAAAATAATAATTTATTATTTCATTCAAATTTTGTATTGTACACAGTCCATTGACCTACAAGTATATGCATCAAGGCTCGTGTGCCTGCACTACTAACAGTCTTTGGAACCATTGTCTACAATCTTCAACACAATGGTTTTCAAAACAGTTGTTTTCTGACGTTGCATTCCACTACCTATGTCCATCCGTTCAGTTGCAGGGATCGGAATTTCCACCTGGCCTGACCCCTGTGTACATTAGCAGAGAGTAGATAAGAGTGTTAACTGCAAGGCTAACAGAAATAGTTTCTACTCATGTTCGCTACAAGCGCACTACAGTTTGTATTTAAAATTATTGTAAATAAAAAATATATATTTGTTTAAAAACAATTGTTAATAAAAATAATATGTACATAATGGAACATAAAACATTGATTAAACAACACTTTTAATTTTGTGTCTTTCTTCGTACCCATGTCATCTTGAAACTTTGCGCATTATCTTCTTATACACTTTTTCATCTTCGATTGTGGTAGCAGCCAGGAGAAAAGACAAAAATTGTATTCATCCCAAAAATTGCTCTTGTCATCCCAACAATCTGCAAATTTAGGAAATCCTAGCCAATGGACTTATCATTTAATATATTTATATTTAATAACTTTTTCTACAAGATATGAAAAAGGAAATTTTGTAACTTTTATATACTGCACATAGAAACTTATTTGGATAAGTTTACCTCCCATATCCCCGAGGTAGTACATTTTGGGTTTATAACGACAGAATTTTATGTGTTTGAAAATTTCATTGAACCAGCCTGGCACGAATCCTTTCTCAAATGTTCCCTTAACTCGTGAGATACGTACATAATCAACCACGTGTGTTTTCAGTTTATGGTTGTCCAATATTTTCTTATTATTAAATACAGTTTTCAATAATGAATTGTTCGTTACCTCCGCGGGTCGTTAGCTAGTAGTACTTTGATTTTTATGATTATATGCACACGCGAGTTTAGGCAAAATTACAAACCTTTTTGCACTCCTTGTGCAGTAAAAAATGTCCTCATTACTGTTTTAATAGTACTGTTAAATAATTCGACAACTATGGCTTTCATGCTAGTGTGTGTAAAATAATGATTTAATTTTTTTTTGTCTCATAAGTGTTGGAAATCTGTGATTATATAATTATTTACCGAGATTCGTTTGTAATTAATGGGAGAACCCGTTTCTCGTAGAACGAGTTTCATTGCATCGGTTACGCACTTGCCTGATTTATTCTTACCAGGCACTGCCCAAGCATACTTCCTGTAGCAGTCTATAACTGTTAGCACGTTTTTAAAAACTTTGGTTGTGGACCAATAGGCAATAATTTCTACCAAGTCTGCTTGATGCAATTTGCGTAAACCAAACACACTCACATTATTTATAGGAAAATTACACCTGGCAGGTTTTTGGAGCTCGTCTGCTATTTGCGCTCGCAACATTGTTATTCTATGTACCTGTCCTCTCATAATACGTCCAGGATATTTGAAATTTCGTTCGTGTGGCAATTATTTCCCTCTCATTAATAAGCAATTAGCAGATGCACTCATTGTATAAGCCCGTTAACGTTATTCCAATTAACATATACTGGTATCATTCCATCTTCTACATAGTTGATTTGCAGACCACAAGCAGTGGATATTCTTATTTCGGGTAACAGCTATGAAATAATGACAAATTTCGAGTGAGATTCGTCCTCATATTCGTTGCTGTTAGGATCGTTGTTTTTCAAATGCGCCCTAGTAACTTTGAGGAGCCGACCATACTGGCATAACAACTCGCACGAATAATAAACAGGATTATATTCAAAATATAATCCGTAGAGTCTGGGTGCAGCTCATATTACATCACCGACTTGTATTATATCTCTGGGTAGGAAAATAGTGGTTTGTTTTCAAAGAACCATTTTGTATTTCGTCTGTACACTCCATAAGTTCCAACACTAAATCGGGTCATGTATGAAGTCAGATAATTACGAACAATAAGAATTTGATATCTTCTTTCTGTTTCCAAGTAGACAAAAGGCAAATCATCTTCATCTTCTTCCTTCTCTGAAAGTAGTTTACACTTTCTCTTAGTCCCGGGTTCGATGTCCAGTTCTTTTTTTATTTCTGCAGGGAAAATGGTTTGTTGTAAATATTCAAGGCTCGGGGTCATGGGTTTGAATGTATCCTCTAATGCAGTGTCTCGTTCCATACGGACCTGGTCAGCAGACAGATATTTCGCATGCTATTTCCAACGACACACGGTAAGTCACTTGTAGTATCAGCCATCGTACTGTGCTTTTAAACCCCGAGTACGAGTTTTTTTTATGGTATCGCGGTGTGATTATGCAGGTCCCAGTCCATGCACCGCATATTCGTCAATGGCTTGATGCCAGTACTCGTCCGGCTTATCACGAATAATGTTCCCAATGCTTATCTTATGCATTGCATACATTTGCACAATGCTTTCACACAGCATCATTATAAGTCATGTCAGCCAGAGGAGCGATTACGTTGGCTGTAATTATGGTCTCGAGTTGTGCAAGCGTAGTGTCTAGCAATTTTTCTATTTCGTCAATAATACGTGCACGTGATTTTTACCGTATTGACCAAATTTTTATGCGTGATAGTGGTTATTCAGGGCATATGTACGAACGATATGTATGCTGAAACCACAATGTGAGCATACTTCGCTTAAATGCATATGTGTAAATACCTCAATATTATTTTTGAATGATGGAAATTTCGCATACATTATTACAGGTTTATGCATGGTGGGAACGATGGGTCGCAGGTTCGAAACTGATTGCGTAGGAATGAGTCTTGGGCATGAGGCTGGAGCAGGAAGGTTGTTTTTTTCACATTGTGTTATAATTTAGCGAGAGGTGATATTAATGCCCCTTCAAGTTTTTCTATTAAATGATTTTCCATAATCTCGAGTTTCTTTTCCAGCATATTTGCTAAGTCTGCTGGAACGGTATTTTATTTGGAGGAGATGGCGCTTTAAAGTATTGTCGACATAATTTAGAGCATCTCGGAGTTTCCGTTTTGAATGTAAGCCTTGTTAACTGTATCACGATCATGTTTCGGGTCTGCAATGTTTTTTAATATTTTCTCCACTAACATCACAGTGACCATATGCTGACTGTACAAGACAGCTTTTGTGCCAGTAATGTTTAAGTCTCTCATGACTAAATTTTGAAATCATGTAGCTCATATCTTATTGGTATTGTGCAATGAAGTGATCGAAGCCATTTTGGGAAAATTGCCTGACAATTGTAAGATAATATTCGCAGACTTAATTGGGAAACGCATTTTACATTATATGTAAGATAGCATTACCCTACTCTGGAGTAAATTACACTTACATGGATTTTCCCATACATAAATGGGAAAATTACTTTACGACGTGTGCATCTCCTTAGCATTGTCTCAACACTTGGATGGGAGAAAGAAACACAACAAGGAGAGCCATGTTGGACAGCTTGTGAGACTTATATTCGTTAGGGAAAGTATAACACTAAACATTAAAAATAAATTTTAAGGTAGAGAAACTCTGTAAAATACAATATTATCAAGAAGTAAGAAATAAAAAAAATGTAAAAAGGGAAATAAACTTTGCAAGTGATTGTGGAAAACGGATAGCTTTTATTCCAGTGTTCAAATCTCAATATACGCCGTTATCTTTACTCGCATTATTTTTATGTTAAGGGTATTATTAAATGACTTTGAAAGGTATTGACTTCACAGTACTAAAACAGCCACTAAAGAAATTCTGCACAAACTTTGCTTTGTAAAGTACAAAATTAACTCAGCACTCTGTTACACAAAATATTTATTAAAACCAGTCACACGAATAAATAATTTGTGCTAATGATAAGCTAAGCTAATAACAAGCAATATTATAGGAAAAACTTGAACCGTTAATTTAATTTAAAATTTCACAGACTTTTCTATTTTTCGTGGTGAAATAGTTTACTAAACTAATAATTACTAACTCAGTAAAGTTGTGTCCATGGTGTAATGGATAGCGCAGGGGCCCCTCGACTTAGAGAGCCATGGTTCGCGACAACCCACTGGCAAGTGTAGGGGTTTTTAGAAATATGGTTGTGTTTACTTTTCGTAGAATGATATAGGTAATAATGGAATTAACAGCTCTAATACTCCCAGTTTTTTTAAAATAATTTTATTATAAAATATAGTTAATATTCCCTTACTTGTATGGGATTTTCCCACACTTTTGTCAGGTACTTTCCCGTACTATTTAGGAATAGTATTTGTTATATAAATTTACTCTACATTTAAGAAGTAATTTTACCTTACATGTAGAGGTAATTTGCTTTCCTTAGAAGTAAGGGAGTTTTACCTCAATTTTTTTTACAGTGCTCCCGTTCATTTGCGGAAAATATTTTATGACCATGAGAAAACCATAAGGCTCACGCCCACAAAATTCGCTCCATCCTTAAATTTATCAATTGATGTGTCAGTGTTTCCACGATCTCAATAAGCATGGGGCAAGTTGAAATCTTCCATTCGAAACCAATCCGTCACATTTGTATTGTCATGTAGTAACTGATTTGGTATGTGTGACTACATTTCGCAAAGGTAAAACGAATAAATCGCTGTATGTCTACTCATACAAAAATGCTGCTGCAAGCACGTTTGTTTCTCGCAGGCCACATCGCCGAATAAATACAGTGTTTAGTTTGCCTTTATCAAGTAGTACTTTGTCTTCATTATCGCTGTAAATATAATAGTTCAGACCATCCACAGCACGTAAAATTTGTGCTAGACGCTGGTACTTGGGTTGGTGCAGTAATTTGGAGAATAGATATACATTCTCGAATCAAAGACCGTTAGATTATTTCTGAAAACTTAGCAAGACACATGTTTTGCCACACCTGGATGGACGGAAAATCAAACCTCTCATGGTATTAGGCAACAGGACACCATGGCGAGATTCATGAGTTATGGATTCGTACTTGGAAGAAATCTGGACGGGGAGGCTAACGCCTTGACTCACAATCTCATTGCAACTGATAGAAGCAACTTTAAAGAAGTTTGGCGAATGGTTGACTACCTTAAGCGGTTCAAAAATCATGAATTTGAAAATAAAATGTGGTGTAAGTATGGTGTTTGGCAGGAAGAAAAAAATAGGGAGACCCAGAGAAAGGTATGTAAAGGAGTGAAACGAGATGGTTTTTTGCCTCTCATCCTACCTATATGAGATGAATTGAGCAGATTGATAAGGGGGATAGCGGTATTGCACGAGCATACAACACATCGAAAAACCAACACAAGCAATTCGCAGAGGCAATTATTAGGTACAATTAGAAAATGGGAGCACTTGTAAGTGGTAAAAAATTGGTTGGGGACTATATTTAAAACCATATCATATAGGAGGAGGCAGAAGGAACAAAAAAAACCAACGAAGGGTGAAAATGAAATCTAAAAATCATTGCCTTGAGATAATGCTACGAACGTGGACATAAAGAAGTTTTCTCTCAAATTAAAAATACAAACTTTTGGCGGATTATTTACGCATGATAAGTGTGCTGTAGTAAGTTTGGATACTTAGTAGAGGCCCAGGAACCCATGGGACTGTTTACAAAATGCGTAAACATACTATGGAATCATTTAATAGTTTTGACAACCTGAGAGTGTCTTCAGAGCTGAGAAAATAATTTTTGGTGGTGGTGAAGGAG